>JAMXBB010000160.1:0-15279 GCA_024138015.1 Lumnitzera littorea | reverse complement strand
AGAGAGAGAGAGAGAGAGAGAGAGAGAGAGAGAGAGAGAGAGAGAGAGGCCTGTTTTAGAGAGTGAGGGTTTAGAATGAAAGGGAAACAGTTTACTTATGATTTTTGAATCTTGGTAAGAACACGAGCATGATCGTAGCCATGTTTCCTATCTTAACATGTACAATTTCCCCAAGGTGTGATCACAGGCAAGGATCATGATCGTGATCCTAGCCGAGATCTTCTCGTCATGTAATTTTCTTGCTTTGCTCATTTTAATTACTTATAAGAGGAACATAGCCATGAACATGCATCGTGTTTCTCCTTAACTCTTGAATCCAACACTTTATAAATTGCTTTATTCCTTCACCTTAAAACCCTTCTTGAAGAATAAAAAATCGTGACAAATTATATTACCAAAGATCATATTTCAATTGGAATATGAATTATTGGATAGACCAATTTGTTTTCAAAGATAAATTGTGCTGTAACTAAAATAAATTACCACTTTAACAAAGTTGAAAATTGTTCAGGTAGGAAAATAAACTAACACTTGTTTAAATGACACTAAAAAGATAATTGAACTTGACCTAAACAATAGAGTTTAAAGCAATGATTATTCAATGAAATAAAAATAAAAATAACTTAGGTTGCCTCTTAAGAAGTGCTATTGTTTAGCATTTTTGGCTCGATGGTTTCATCCTTCCTTCATTTTTGTTTAGACCTCACAGGTCTGGGATTAGGCTCAGTATTTCTTGGCAAGCTTACTTGTTGTCTTTCTATAACCATCCTGGCTAACAATCTTAACTGATTTTCTAACTTTTTAAGTAACACCTCAATATTTCTAGTTGCAGCTTCACTAGCTTGGAATTTGGCATTTAAGCTATTGATATACTTGTTCAATAACTCTTCTAGGTTAAGATTCCTATTTTGAGCTTATACATTCTTGTTCTATTGCTATTAGCCTTTCCATGAGAAATTAGGGCAATTTCTTCAACTTAGATTATAAGTGTTACTAAAAGGGTTATCTTATAGCCTATTAGTAAGAAAATTAACCTCTTCCATGTCAACTGGTGTCTCATCTTGCACTAAATTCACTTATTTCATTAGTCCCTCAATCTTCTTTCTTAACTTATCCACTTAAGTAGTCAGAGTAGTAATAGAATCAACTTCAAATTTTCTAACTACTTTCACCTTGGCTCTCGCATTATTCCACTATAAGTTATCCATGGCTATACCTTTCATTAGCTTTTAGGCCTCATTAGGTGTCTTAACACTTAGAGTGCCTCCAGCTACAACATCAATCATCTACCTAGTAGGACAACTGAGAGCATTATAAAAGGTCTAAATTTGCATCCACAATAGTAAACCATAATGTGGACAACATCTGAGCAAATCCTTAAACCTTTCTTAAGTGTCATATGGCGTTTCTCCATCAATCTATGCATATGATGATATGTCATTCCTAAGTTTGGCTAACTTGGTTGGTGGAAAGTATTTCCTTAAAAATTTTTCAACCAAATCTTCCCATGTAGTAATCGGTCCTTTAGGAAGCGAGTTGAGCCACTACTTAGCCTTACCTTTAAGCTAGAATAGGAATAACTTGAGTCTAATTGCATCATCTATGACTCCATTAATTTCAAATGTACCACAGATTTTGGAGAAACTTAAGATGTGATAGTTTAAATCTTCATCAACTAAACCTTGAAATTGGACAAATTGCTACAAAAGTTGAATTTGGAAATTTGTTACTTGAATTGCAGGCCTAATAATACTAGAGTCGACTCCAGTTGCTTTAGGTTTTGGTGTACTCCATCATGGTTTTGTTAGCATCATCATTGTTCATAGCCATATTTGCTGTTTCCTCTTCCTCTTCTAAACTATTCTCTTCATCTTCCTTGAATTGAATTAGTCATTCTTGATTTATCAATTCCAATGCTTCGCTTTTTCACTTGCGTAAAGACAAGTAGTCCTCTTAATTCAAGATTGAATTCAACAAGATCTATTTTGCTATTCCTAGTCATATATTAAAATAGTTTAGAAGTTAGAAGCAATAATTAAAGGAAAATACCAAGAATAACAAAGATGTCATAGATCAAAATATGTTAAAATAATCGGTAAAAAGGGATTTTCTAGTATCCTAATTAGTTTACTCTTTTTGGCTCACTAGCAATGATACTAAAAACTTGGTCATGCTCTAGCGATGTAGGGACAAATATTACTCTTAAGCAAGTGCACCTAGTTAAGTTATAGTACAAATACGGATTTGAGTCCAAGTTGTCAATCCCACGAGGAAATATGCAATTTGAGAAAACCTTAGATTACTAACAATTCTCCCTAAAATTACCAATTATCTAACTTACCAATTCAATTGAATAGTTATAAGCAAGATAAAGATAATAAGATAAAGAAATAATAAAAAATAAACAGACAAAATAAATAACTAAGATAATAAATAATGAGATTAAATAAGCAAGATTAATTAAATTGTGAGAGCAGAATCCCTAGTAAATCTATTATTTATTGCCTAATTATGTGTGACTTTCAATCTCAATTGTACTTTTGGACCATAAAGATTCCTAGAATGAATTAATTAGACTCGCGTCTCTTGATTAACTCCTAATCCTACAAATGCTTTAACTAAATTGCTTCTACAACAAAGTATATCAAGATTGTGTTAAGATCTTGAATCCTTGTAGTAGGTTGTCCTAATCTAGAGAAATTAAATACCTAATCGCTTAGCTTATCCAATTACTTCTAATTGTATCAATCCATTTATTAGAGGATCTCACAAACTCTATAGTCGATTCAAACAATAATTTAATAGCTGGCTATATTAAACTAAAGACAATACAAGGCAATGCAATTGGATCACAAAACACAATATCATAGATTGAAAATAAAATAATTATCACATTGAACTAGGGTTCAATAGATGATTCACTAAGACAATAAAATTACTATTCAAAAATAAAATAAAAGAGATTGAGAGGCATGAGAAAAACCCCTATACTTCACCTTACAATGTTCCTCTTAGGGCTCTTCTTGAACACTAAATCTAAGACTCTCTATATAGGACTTTGACTTCGAAGTTTCAAAGGAAGCCTTCCAAAAATAGAAGATTTACAAATTATGGCATGTGCATGCCCTAAGATTATAACCATGATCTTAGACGTATTCCTCTTATTACGACCTTGAAGACGACTTAGTAGTGACAGACTAATATGTACAGATTAGAAGCAACTATTTACATACATGAAAAACATTTCTAGTTACTTCCAATAAGTACATGAAGCGTCAACACTATAATTTTATAGAGTATCATAGACTTAATAGCATGAAACAGAGTCCAAATATTACTACTTAAATATAAAGTTACAAACTCAATTAAAATACTTTAGGGGTCTTTCAAAATAAAACATAATGCAATTAACTTAACATATTTTCTTTCTAAATTCATAATTTAAATTCCTTACTTGCTCTCCCAAACCAAGCTCCTAAGCTTTAAACCTCACTAAAGATCTAGATCTTCCAGAATAGACCCAGTAGGGTTTCTGCATTATGTCAAAGCTATTAGGGTGTAAGCTATAGCCATCTTAGTAAAATACCAACTCATACTACCTTTCAAGCAAGTTAATTAAACAAGTACATGCTATGCAACAAACAATCATGTATAGCAATACATATGTGCGGTCTAGGGTTTAAATTTCCCTCCTTTGACCTTGGGTTAAGGATTTGTAGTTCCACTAGTGTCTAAGCATCCAATTTAGTGTAAAAGAAAAAAATTACATAGCATAACATCCTTAGCTACCATAAAATAGCCGTAGAATCACGATTTCTCAGTCGAACCTAATGTTAGTATTAATCAAAAGATGACGTCCTTTGATCAGTCCAAGGAGAACCAAATGGACCCATTCTATTTGATCTCATGAGAGAACCAATCTCCTAGTTATTTAGGAAAACCAAATGAAATGTTTGCCTAAGATCCTTATAATCCCTAAGAAGATGGATCTTCTAATTAACCAAATGAACTAAAAGAAATGTTTACAGAGGTCTATAAAAATATCACAAGAGAAGGATCTCTTGATTGGTCTTAGGAAGGCCCAAACAAAAATAAGAAAAATACCTTCCTTGACCACCAACTGACTAGGGAATGATTATATCCTTGATCGGCCTCCAAATATATGCAAACCCAAAACATAAGAATGGACTCGGCCTCGTCTAATGTACAACCATCCTTAAAGTCACTTAGTTTATAATAAACGAAGAAGATTTTAGCCTTTCTATTCCATGTGTGATAGTGGTGGCAAGTAATTGGAGTTTATGCAATATGCTATGCATGGCCGCTTTGATGTTTAGATTTTGATATGCTTATTCTCCATTTATTTTAATGATCATCAAAATATCACACAATCATATGATTTACATCACATCGTAATCATCAACTTTATTTATGGAAATAATTCTTAATGTCTTAACAAGCAATTCAAGCACATACATTTCTCGAATACCCCATACAAATCAAACTAAGTATATAAGATTAAGAGTAGTATAACTATTCTACAAACACATACAAGCGATAATCATAGTAGGTACATACCTAGCCAACCTTCTAATCATCATAATAATCTTCTAGGAGTTCAAAATTGAAGGTATCTATATAAATAAAGATATTTGAGATACATATGGAATTATTAAACTTTCTAGTTAAGTTTTGTTGTTTCGAGCTTATTCTCTTATAAGTCTTTTATTTAATTATGTTCAATGTCTCCATATCAGGTTCAAATGGTTCATATATGTCCATAAATGTTTTTGGTTCTTGTTCCATAGTTTTTTGGTCTTCGTATATGGTCCAAATCATTACAATATTGATATGATAGGTCCATATATTGATAAGGTCTAAGTTAAGAAAATTTTATTCAGACATGATGGGTTAGTTACTTTTAAGGCACGACTTTGTTCACTTGTTTTAGTTTTTCTTATGTTAATCTTCTGTTTTAAGAAACTCTTTTAGTTCCTTTCTTGAATTTCACTTGAGTAGAAGTTTTGGAAATTTTCTTTTTTATTATGGAAAAGAGTTAGAAAGATTTTTTGAATTGAATAAACTTCTTTTGGAAATTTTCTTTTCCTTTTTGATTCTTGGAAATTATGATAAAGAATAATCTTTAAAATGAAAATAACTTTTGATCTAAACTTCTTTGGAAAAGTTCCTCTTCATAGGTTTGTTTTTAGTAATTGAGTGAAAGGGATTTGTCCTTAAAGAAACAAGTTGAAAAGGATTTGTACAAGCTTTAATAAGTTATCAAAGGTTACCTTTGATGTCTTAGAAGGTTGGTTGGTGAAGGAAAGTAAGAAGAATGGTTGGTGGGGTTTATGAAAGTTATGTATGTTGGTTTGAATGGTGGCAAATGTGGTCCTAAAGTTGAATTGTAGGGCTTATTTATAGAAAAAAGTTGATTTAGCTTATCTCATAAGCTTTGTTGCTTTATGGACTTAATCTTTCATTATATTAAAATGTTAGAATAAATTGGAACATGGTGCATGTACACACTTGTTTGTCGCTACTTTGTTTAACCCATTCCATTTCCACGTGTTTTTCTTTCTCATTTCCATTACATCATTCTTTTAGATGTGGTGCACCTTCTTAGCAATTTCCATGTTGATTTAAGAGCCTTATCTCCTAAAATGAGTGAGCTAATGCATGATGTAATGAAACCATTTCACCATCCCTTGCATCATGTCTTCTAGATTTAGTACATCTTCTTAAGAAATTTCGATATTGACTTAAGAGTCTTCCTTTCTAGAATTCATAACTTAAGGCATGACGTAATGAGGAAATTTTATCATTCATAACCTCATTGTTTCTAGAAAATAGGTTGCTTGTTCAACTTTGCTTCTTATTTGTCTTAGTCTTTTAGTCTTTTCTCATGTATAAATGCACACATGAAGTTGGCATCACTTATGGGTTGGTTTCGGTCATCTAAATTTTTTCAGATGTTGACGTAAAGGTGAAAATTATGTCATGGCTTATATTATAGCCAATTACTTGTTCAATTTTGCCTCTTCCATCTTAAGTTTTTAGTCTTTATTTTACATGTGTTGACTTTATTTGATCAACTATTCCTATCGTTGACTTGGTTAATTCTATGGTATCTGGGTAGTTTCCATAATTATTTATAGATGTCTTATCAAGTCTTAGGCATAACTCTCAAACCTCTCATAGTGATTTTAGCCTATCTCGAGTATATCTCTAAATACTTCTTAGTGATTAGCCTAGTGCTGTTAGTGGATTTCGGGAGTTGAAAATGTCTTGCAAAGAAAAGAAAATTTCTTAGTACCGAAGCTAGTCCAGTGCGGCCACTTTGATGCCTAAGTCAGTAAGTAGAAATGAGGAAAGTGAAGTAAGTGGTTATGAGTTATCAAATGTCCTTATAGAGTTTCTTTCTCATATTTATAGGGACTTATCATGTCTGAAGCAGTAGTTATTGGACTAACCGTTGGGACACGTGGAAGCCTCTTGATTAGATACCTTCCTTGAAATGTAGGGAAAGCAGATAGTTATGTAATATAACCATGCTTGCGATAACTGTTCGCAGCATGACTGGAATTCAAATTAGGAGTAGATCTGTGTTATTAAGCAAAATGCTGAAAATGCCAAGTACTCGGCGAGGTGCCAAGAATGTAGATTACTTGGCCTATCAGCAACCGAATCGATGAGTAAGTTAAGCTTTTAACTGTCAACGCTTGCTAGGTCGAGTGGATGAGAACTGACTACCAACATTTGTCCCCCAACTCCCATGTTTGAGAATTCAACAAAGGGAGTAACATGTAGTATACTAAAGGCCAAGTGAGGTAAGAAGGAAGACGGATTGCATCCCAATCAAAAGGTCGCGATTTTCAATTTCCCACCTATTGAAGAGACCAAAAAGTTGGAGGTATGACACTTGTCACCTCAATCATCATTACATCGGAGACCTAATAACTTTCAGAAAGTTGTCAACCATCGAATTTCTGTCTTGAAACACGTATCAACAATCTGTGCCACTATTAAATCAGCACATCATTACCATTAGAAACAAATTTGTAGTTACAAGATTGAGTTGTTCGTATTTAAAGGACTGTTCACAATCAAAATACATTTCTCCAGTTGCATCTCCAAACTTTCGTTTGCTTTCTCGTCTCTACACTCATATTCTTTAGCTTTTGTGATATTATTTTTCATAACCATTTAGGTATGGTTCGTATGTCCTCTCTGATTCCGAAGCGACGGAAACTGAGGCCACTTTTCCCCCTTAAATAAGGAGTGAGACGGCATGTTCCTCTAGTAGCTTGATTGATAGCATTGAGGAAAGGTGGGATAAACTCACTCAAATTAACACTCTTGTGGTGGATAATTATCCCAAGGACAAAGAAGGGAGATCTTTGGCAAAATATCTATACAATAGTATAGCTTACTTCTATGACTCTCTAGATGGAATTGTCAATGTTGTTGACAGAGTTCTTGTCACGAACTACAAAAAATATTGGTAAGACTTTCCTAGATCTTAAAATCTTAGGAGGTCGAGAGAGGAAGAAAGGGGATGTTTCTTGAGGGAGTGCAAATTCCACATAAACTTGAAATATTTGGATTTTGGGTTGCGCTTCCCTTTCTCGGCATATGTGAAGGGCTTCTTCAACTACTTTCGAGTCGTGCTGAGTATGTTCTCACCAAACACATATTGACTTCCGGCAGCTTTTGAGATAGTCTATGAAGAAGTCAAAGTCAAGGCTACGCCTCAATTATTCCAAGATCCATAAGTGGTACGACAAATTTGTATCAATAATGTCTAATGAGGAGTTGGACTTCTAGACTCAATAGACTATACCAATCTACACAAAAGATATTGAACTGATACCGAATGATGTCGTAGCGGTGAAGAAAATTCAAGAGAGGAGGAAGAACAAAATGTTCTTCTAGGATGCTAAGAAAATTATACAGCGTTATAAAAACGGAGAGCTAATTTTTTCTGAAAAAGGTACGCTAATGAGTTACTACTGTGCCAGGTATAGCTATAAGAGGATAGTTGTTCTTGTGACTTGGGGGGAGAATTATTGTCTTTAAGCCTTACTCGGCATAGAGAATGTAAGTTTATTCTTTTCCCCTGGGTTAATGTCAATGTGTTTGCTCATATTGCAAATATGGGTGGTAGTGAGGTAAATCTTGCCAAGTTGCTAACCTAGGCCAAAGTTAAGAAATCAAAAGTTGATAAGAGGGCGGTAACTACAACTACCGCTCGACTTGCTACCGTAAAGACGATATCAAAGGAAGATACGGCCAAGTAGGTGGCAGTATAGAAGAAAACCTCCCAACCGATTGGAAAGCGGAAGGTAGGTGAGAAGACTGTGCCGATAGAGGTCACTCATTCTAAGGAGCCTCCGGTTGAAAATATTCAACCTATTGCCGAGCTAAGAAAGGGTGGTCAAGAGACCTAACCCTACTATGAGGCCAAAGATACCATTACCACCAAAGGGTCGTTGTTGGTGGTCGAAGTGGCACCGAGTGTTGATAAGAGACCAGGGAAAGAACTCATCGGCCAACTACCTATCAAAAAGTCTAAGGGTTTGGATGAAAGGACGAAAGAGGCAATGCGCTCCAAAGCTCTTAGCATCAATAGTGTTGAGTTCACCACCAACAAGGAGGTCGGCGAGTGCTTCATCCCGTGTTGGAGCCAAAATGTTTTGGATATCAACTCGGCCCTAGGAGACAAGACAAAATCTTTACCATTGATGAAAGGAATTATTCTTCCAAAGGATAAAGAGATTGCTAAGAGGAATGTTGATAGGGTTGGCAGTTGTAATAAATCCCATATCATGGCCAAGTTGTATGACAAGAGTATCCATATCTATTTTTTAACTATTGAATTTACTCATTTGCTAATATTCCTTTTTCTTTTTCAAATAAGTAGCCACATTTTGACGGCTTTGGATGAGGTCGATAAAGAAACTAAGCAAGTAAGATCCATAGTAGTCTTCATGTATTCTATCGAATTACTTTTAATACTCATCGTACTAAATGAAAATATTGTAGAAAATCAAGGATGCATATAATGCTTCCAAAGCCTAGACTGTTGTTGTCGAGAATGCTAGGATATGGGCTAAGATGGAGGCTAGAAAGCTCTAAGAAGACCTTACTATTGAAAAATTAGCACATACATTAATTGTCGATGAAGCCTTGAGCTTCAAAACTAAGATTGAAGAGCAATACAAAGAATCCAAAGGCTTAAGGAGGAGCTGCAGAAAAAGAAAGAAAAGTGCTGAGGTTGGGTCAAACTCTTTGTGTGATGAGCGACGAAGAAGATAAGCTCAAAATGCAGATAAGTTGGAGACCAATAAATTGAACTTACAAAACCATATTGCCGAGTTAGAAAAGGACCCTCTATTGAAGAGGCACTCGATATAGTCACTCCTAGTCAGCATATGAGAAACTTCTTCAGAAGAAATTGTTGAAGGGGGTCTAAGCAACAAGAGAGGAGATCCTAAAGTTTCACCCTAATGACAATCTCTACTGCCTTGACTTCGCTGACTTTGATAATAAAGTTAGTAGTTGTGATGAAGACGACGACGATGATACAGACATCAAGATTGTTTTGAAGGGTAATAATGAAGCTTATAATGAGGATCCAAGGGAAGAGAAATCTGCCAATTATGAGACCTCAGGCCTCAAAAAAGAAGTTTGCTTGGAAAAAGCCCTAGGCTGTGATCCATAAATTACTTTTGCTAATCTTGAGAATAGGCTATAGGATTGCCCTTGTATTCCTTGTACATTGCCACTTAGCCTAAAGGGCCAAGTACTTGTAATAATTTCATTGTTGAATGCAAAGTATTTGTCATATAATTGTCTTGAGTACGTTTTATTTCACACACCTCGCTTTTCTAACATGTATTATGTACATGTTTTATTTCACACGTTCTTATTCATTAGTACATTTTATTTCACACATTAAGTATTTCTCGATATGTTTTATTTCACACACCTAATTATTTCTCGGTATGTTTTATTTCACGTACCCAATTCATGCATCTTTATAAACAATGTCCATTATCCCATTGAGACGTAGACTAGCCACATTACTTGGTTGTAAGATTAATTTATGTAGTTCATTAACCATAATAAACTAAAACTTACGTTAATACTTTCATCGTGCAGTTTAGAACTCACTTACTTGGCAACCATAAAAAGAATAAGAAACATAATGACTTCAAAAATAATTCTCATAAAAAAGTAAGACCCGTCTTACAAGCATGTAGGCCGTTACCTTACAAACAAATGGAGATAGACATCATCCAAACTTAAATAAGTTTTGTTCTCAAAATTTGAAGTCGTACCTAGTTCTTCAAATAGTTAAGGGTAGTGTTTTTGAACTTCATCCTCCATTTCCTATGTAGCTTCTTCTTCTATATGTTTTCCCTATAATATTCTCACAAAACATATCTCCTTGTTCCGCAATTTCTAAGTTTTTTAATCCAAAATTTTGGCTGGGTGTTCTTCATATGTCAAGTTAGGCTTTAACTTGATTGGCTCCAATTCAGTCATTCAATCTAGATCAGATATATGTTTCTACAAAATAGAAACATGGAATACATTATGAATAGCTAATAAGTTCAAGGGTAAAGCAAGACAATAAGCTAGATTACCTACTCTTTCTAATATTTCAAAAGGTCCAATATACCGTGGGCTTAACTTTCCTTGAGTTCTTACTTTATGAATACTCCTAATTGGACTTATCTTCAAATATACATGATCACTGATTTCAAACTCCACACTTTGCCGTTTGAGATCTACCTAACTCTTTTGTCTGTCTTAAGCTTCCTTCATCTTTTGCTTGATAATAGCTACCTTACTTATTGTTTCTTGTACCAAGTTTGGCCCCAAAGCAATTGTTTCTATTCCATCCCAAAATAATGGTGATCTACATTTCCTACCATAGAGAGCTTCATATGGGGGAATTTGTATAGTTGAGTGGTAACTATTATTATAAGCAAATTCTACTAAAGGAAGATGTCTATCCCAACTTCCCTTAAATTCCATTACACAGGCATGCAACACATCTGCCAAGGTTTGTATAGTTCCTTTAGATTATCCATCTGTCTATGGATGACGTGTACTAAAAGAAAGTTTAGTGCCTAACTCCTTTTGTAAACTTATCCAAAACTTCGAAACAGACCTAAGATCTTTGTTAGAGACAATTCCGATAGGTATGCCATGTAGTCGAACCATTTCCTTAATATATATTCTTCTTAATTTTGTCAAAGGATAAGTCATATTCATCAGAAGGAAATGAGTTGATTTGGTAAGTCGGTCTACAACTTCCCAAATCGCATCATGTCTAGCTGGAGTCTTAGGAAGACAACTTACAAAATCCATGGTTATTTGACCCCATTTCCATTATGGAATTGAAAGCGGTTGTAACAATCCACCTGGCCTTTGGTGTTAGGCTTTGATTCTTTGGCATGTTTCGTCCTTTGCCACATATTCTAAAACATCCCTTTTCATCCCTTCCCACCAATAATTTTGTTTTAAATCTTGATACATTTTAATTCCTCCAGAATGAACTATATAACTAGAATAGTGGGCTTCATTCAAAATCTCCTTTTGTATTTCTTCGCATCCAGATACAGATAATCTTTTACCCTTCCATATAGACCCATCTTCTTTAATATCAAATTTAAGGTATTTTCCTTGCTATATACCTAACTCCATTGATTTCATGATAGGGTCTTTTTGTTGGGCTTCCTTTATTCTACTTGTCAGTGTTGGCTCAATCGTTAAGTTTGCCAATTCCATATTGGGTTCATGAAAAAAAAAAATCTCCAAATTTAATCTTTCAAATTCTTTGACAAGTTCACTTTGTTAGGTAAGCAAAGATGTTACTTATGCATAATTTTTTCAACTTAGTGCATCTACTACCACATTTATCTTCCATGGGCAATAGTTAATGGTTAGGTCATAATCCTTAATGAGTTCTAACCATCTTCTTTGCCTCATGTTTAACTCCTTTTGTGTGAACAAATATTTGAGACTCTTATGATCAGTGTGTATTTCAAATTTTTGGCCATATAAATAATGTCTCCAAATTTTTAGGGCAAAAATGACTGCAACAAGTTCTAAATCATGTGTGGGATAATTTTGCTCATGCGGTCTTAATTGTCTAGATGTGTAAGTGGTCTTAATTGTCTAGGTGTGTAAGCAATTACTTTCCCTTTCTACATTAGTACACATACTAAACCATTATGTAAAGCATTGTTATATACTACAAAAAGTTCATTAATGTTGGGTAACACTGATATTAGTGTAGTGACTAATCGTTGCTTTAGTTCTTGAAAACTCTTCTCTCGATCATCATTCCAAACAAACTTCTCATTCTTTTGTGTTAATTAGGTTAGGGGTTTGGCAATTTTTGAAAAGTCCTTAACAAATTTTCTATAGTACCCAACTAACTCAAGAAAACTCCTTACTCCACTAACAATTTCTGGCATTTTCCATTCTACAATTGCCTCAATCTTTTTAGGATGTATCGATATCCCTCTACTAGAGATCTTATGTCCAAGAAAAGATATCTCACTTAGCCAGAACTCATACTTAGACAATTTGGCATACAACTAATTTTCTCGTAAGATTTGCAACACTACTCTCAAATGTACTTTGTTCCGTAGCAATTGAGTATACCAAAATATTATCAATGAAAACAATTGTACATTTATCTAACAATGAATGAAATACTTGATTCATTAAATCCATAAATGTTGTGGGAGCATTTGTGAGTCCAAAGGGCATTACTAAGAATTCATAATATCCATATCGGGTACAAAAAGTAGTTTTAGGCACATCTTCTGCCTTAATCCTTAATTGATGGTACCCTAACCTTAGATTAATCTAAGAAAATACACTTACTCATTGTAACTAATAGAATAGGTCATCTATACGGGGTAATGGGTATTTGTTCTTGATGGTCACCCGATTCAGTTCTTTATAGTTGATATAAAGTCATAAGGATCCATCCTTCTTTGCAAACAAAATTGGAACTCCCCAAGGAGATACGCTTGGTCATATGAATCCCCAACCTAGTAATTCCTGTAATTGTTTCTTAAGCTCTTTGAGTTCAATAGGGGCCATCTTATAGGGAGCATTAGAGATACTTTCTATTCTTGGTATCAAATCAATTGAAGACTTTATCTCTCATTTAGGAGGTAACCCTAGTAATTCCTTTAGGTATACGTCTGCAAATTCTTTCACTATTTTGATATTAGTAAGGTTCGGCTTACTTTTCTCTCCTTCAACAACATAGGTTAGGTACCAATTCCATGCTAGGTACTCACTACTTGCAACTATATCTATTAAACCCAATTCTCTTTGTTTTCCTTATACAGTTTCTCCCACAAAAGCCACTCGAGTTCCGTCTAGAGTGTTAAATGTCACTTATTTCTTATGACAGTGCACTATTGCTTATACAGACAACATCCAATTCATCCCTAATATTGCTCCATACTTCCTTATAAGGAGAATTATTAAATTTGCCTTAGACTCATGATCAAATATCTTAATAGGATAAGATCTTAACACTTTATTTGTAACTATCACGTATCTTGCTAGTGTTTTAAACCTAAGATTGTTAGCTGAGGTAGTTTTTGTCATCTCTAAATGTCTTATGATTCTTGTAGTAACAAGTGAATGTATGGCTCCCATGTCGAACAAGGTATAGACAGGTATATTGCATACCATAATATTTCCTAAGGAAAAAGATATGTATGTCTTTTAGAATTTATTATTATTTTGAGTAACTTTTATTCTTATGTTTACTATTGGGTATTGATTAAGGGTTATATACTAATAAATTAATAACTAAACTACTAACCTACCACTAGCTTGTTATCTTCTATCTCATAGGCATCTAAAGTAGCAAGTTCCATCTCCAAATTATTCATTTCCTCACATGCTCCTTCCATGTTGTATTCTTGAGCGGTTGCCTTGGAATTTGTAGCTTAGTTTGTTCCTTGGTTTAACTTGGCAGCCGTTGGTTGCATCATGGAAAAGTGTCCAATCTTTTTGCAATTAAAACGTAGATTATTCACCTTCTTTAGACAACCCACTATTCTATGGTCTCCTAATCCACAAAAGTAACACTTATTTCTCAACTGCATACAATCTTTTGGATAGTGCCTTCCTTTACACTTACAACATTTCACATTAACATTTCCAACCACCTTTCTACTTTGCCCCATCAATAGGAAACGTGTGAATGGCTTCTTTCCTTTAGAATTTATACGATTCTCATCCATACTTCTTTTTCCTAATATTATTCCTCTTATCTTCAACCTTTCTTGTTCTCTTTTCTTTGCCCCTTCTAAAACTCAAGCTTTTTCCACCAGCTCATTAAAAGTTCCTATTTCAAATTCTTTCAACCTTCTTTGCATCTCCGATTCCAATCCATCCATAAATACTTGTGTTTTCAACTCATCACTATTTTATTATGATTTAAGAGCAAATTGTAGCAGTCTACTAAATTCACTTTTGTATCGATCAATAGTTTTTCCTCGTTACAGAATGTGGAGGAATTCAACACGATATTTGGCTCTAGGCTACTTAGAAAATAATTTTTCAAAAATTCTCTTTTAAAAATAGTCCAAGTTATGGTTTGTGGTAAGGACCTTCACTTAGATTCCCACCATGTCTGAGCTCTTAATTTTAAAAGGTATGTGCCATAATTGACTTGCAAATGGAGTGGAATTTCAAATGCATCAAATGATCTCTCTATTTGGAAAATCTCTCCTTCATCTTCTCCTCAACAAACACTCTTTATGCTCTTTTTCATCCAAACTTCAAGATCACATTTTAAGAGAGATTTTCTATAAATAATGTAATAGCAACAAATTGTATCACATACAAATTCAAAAATCGCTCCTAAAACTAAAGATAATCACAAATAGAACTCTTTTGGTCTTGAGAGGAAACCACTCTTCTGGTCAAGAATAAAGCATTCTTATGGAATGCCCATAACAGACATGACCATCATAAATGTTTCGTGCAATGGTGGTAGGGGCAGAGAATATTCAACTAAGTTGGTCTATCAAAATCCTAACTATCTAATAAGATTTTTTTATAAAAATAACAAGTGAAACAACAAAATTAAGTAGAGATTGAGTTCTACATACATTAGAGTTGTTGATTTGAAGCAAGAACGGCAACAAGAGTGCAATAAATTGAAGCTTTGTACTAAGAGAGAGAGAGAGAGAGAGAGAGAGAGAGAGAGAGAGAGAGAGAGAG
>JAMXBB010000159.1:0-15766 GCA_024138015.1 Lumnitzera littorea | reverse complement strand
AAGAGTAAGAGAAGAGAGAAAACTATGATAAAATCTTATACTAAAACGTATGGAGTAAAATAGGTAGGTAGATGATAACTATTTTCTTCTTTCTCTTTAAGTGGAAGTTTATGTCGAATGAAATACTATGTTCTACAATAGTTTCTTTTGCCTTAGAAAAGGAGCATGAGAAAGTACCTTGACAACCCTCGCTGCCGGAAAGGTATGGATTTCCTTTGTAACCCTCCCGACATTTGCAGCGATATCCCGTACCATTTTCTGCTTCAAAACAAGTGGAGTTCTCTTTACACATGTAGGATGTCTTATTCTTCTCTGCTTCTTGGCAGGTTCCATCTCCAACAGACCAGTCTAGTACTGTTGGTACCATACGCGTGTCGAAATGTGAAAGATACTCCGTGGAAAAGATAAAAGAATCGTTTGCTACTACAAATGCATAGCTGCAATTATTGAAGTCGAATACATCGCTGTGATCATTATAACTGGAAACCGCGATACGAAAACTATATGCTTTCTTAGGTATGGGGACCTGGCAGCAACTTATACCCGAACAAGAACTGTTGACCACACTCCTAAATTCAGTACATGTGGTCAAGCACCCCGTTTTATAATCATCCCCATAAGTGAAGTTTAAGGCCTTAGTGAAAACTGCATAGGTATCACAACCGATGGCAGTAAATTTGTTTTTGGTGTTTGAAATAGGAAAGAATGGAACTTTCAGCGAGGGGTTATTGTTGGCTGTGTTCTCACCCGACACATTATAACAATCACGAGAGACGTAGGTGTGGATAAGAAGCTCATGATCCACCAGAGAGATAGAGGAAATTTGGATGTTTGTCTGGTTCGATCTCAAGTAGGGAATTGTGTGAGTGTCGTTCCTGTAGCAATCGACGGCATAACTTCCATTGAAGTAGCAGCCTGTTTCGTTCCCATCTTGGAGTAGACCAAAGGGATAGGGAACGTCCACATCGGCACAACGACGTTGGCATGCTACTGCAACAACCTCTTCCATTGGAAAAATTACGACCAAGCAGGCGAGAGTTCGTATAAGAAGGTGCATCGTCTTCTTAATTATTTGGGTAAAACTGACTTGTTTGACGGTACTGTGAGAAAGGTATTGTGTAGGAATACAATATGCTTTTATGTAAAATGCCTAGACAGTTATGTATTTATAAGGCCTTTTCCCCTCTTTCTGTTTATGATGTATAACCACCGGACAAATAGGATAACCTCACGTGTCTAGCCGATAAAATCAGATGATTGTTCCATTTTAGGGGAAATTAAAATATTAGACCTATGTTTTAGGATTTTTATAAACTCATCGTCAGGTTTTGAGAAACATATAATCCATATTTTATCATTAATATAGCTAGGATATATGTGTTACTTTCTGATTAGTTTTCTGTAGTTAATTTAATGATATATTGTTATTAAAATATGTATGCGTAAATAATACAATATACAAAAATAAAAAATAAAAACAGAGAAAAAAATAGAAATAACAACAAACAGTAGATTTTAATGATATGTTTTTACAAAAAGGAAAAAAAAAATGATATTGTTGTATAGAAAAGGTCAGATAAGATAGACATAACGCAAATCAACATTATGAAAATAATATATTGCTAGTATTAGCATAGAAATGTCTCTAATTCAAAACCAATCTTGTTGAAGCTGTATTACAATGGTTAAATGTATCTTTCAGGTTTGTAGGTTTTAATTCAAAAGCAGTTATTTTGGAAATCAACAACTCATTTTACATCCTTCAATTTCCCACATTTTATCAATTAATAGTTGAAATTTTATATAAGAAATCGAATAATTTCGCAACATATTTATAAAGTCATTTACTCTTTGTAATCTTAATTAGTAATTACATGTGGTAGCATTGAGAAGATAAACCGAAGAAGATTGTAAGACTGTAAATTTGAATATCCAAATCCACTTTTTTTTTTTTTTTCCCTTCCAATCACCTCGATGAAGATACCAAAGCACATGTCTAGCATTCTCCTCAGTCATCGGATTTGCTATAAAAAGACGTGAATTTGAAATTATGGAAAGATAGAAAATATTTATAAATTTCATAAGATATATTTTGTATTCATTTTTTATAATTTATCGAATAATATAATATATAGTAATGAATATAAAAAAAAAAACTTATTTTTTAGTTGAAAAAACTAAGAGAGTAAAATCAATATTATACTAATGTTAAAAAAACTACTTAAGCCTAATACAGGCTCTAAATCTTAAGTTAATAACTAAAACTAAAAAATAGTAATCTTAAGGCTTAGGAGGCAATATTTGTTGTTAATTATAAAAAAACTTATATTTTCTTTTCTTTTGTGCATCAACCCTCATTCATTTGTTATTTAAATATTGTGTTAATAAAGAGCATCGTCTAGTATTTGGATTTCATATAATTTTTGAAAAAGTAATCTTTTAGCATGGGCTAGACAATATAACAAAAATTTGCAAAAAAAAGATATGTGAACTTGAAATCATTAGGAAAACAAAAAAAAAAATTATAAATTTTATGAGATACACCATATTATATAAGTTTTATAAAGTACAGATTTTAAAGTAATTTCAAATTATTATAAAATAAGTTTTGATTTTAAAAATTAAAAAGCTTATACTTATTATATAAAATATAGATAGAATCTTCCATCTACCACTGCATGTGTACTCACCCCTATTGGATAAAACTCCAGTCTAAATTTATTCACCATCTGCTTGTCACTGATTTTTGACGCGAAGATGAAGGTCTACCGTACAACAAGGAGACAACCTGTGTCATATGCAATTCGAGAATGATAAAGAAAATAATGAAATGATCGATTATTCAATTTGATTGATGGATCCGAATTTAAAATTTCCATCGAATTTCGGATGGATTACGAACCGGGTCTGCTGGTACAAGGACAAGTCGGATGGGACGGCAAGCAGCAATAATGTTAAATTCCCATGACTAATTTATAGGGCCCAATCAATAAGTATACAAACATCAATCAGAAAAATATCCGTGATGGGAGATTAAATGATATTAGAATTACAATTTTATTATTTTTTTTTAATTTATAAAATTGATAGAATTATATATTAAAATTTATAATTTTTAAAAAAGTTTTACCTTAAACAAATTATAGTTGTGATATTGAAGGGGTTTATCATACTTAAGTAATAGTTTTGATATAATTTTTATTATTACTTAATACTACAACGGAACCATAAATTTTGTGCTATGGATTATTCTATCGAAAAATATGATAGGCGTGGCTTCTTGTCATGTCCTCCGAGTGATGTGGACATACTTGCCTGAAGACTATACCAACGTGCTTGACTTGTCCAACGACTTTGACCAAGAAAAAAGGGAACTCAATTTGTTTATTCGGTACTGTACATATCAGAGGATAAATGGCCTAACGTGGAAGCCAACCTAATTACGAATAAAATGATGAATTTGCTCGTTTTCCAAACACTCTTTGGAAAATTATCGCACTTGCTAATCTTTCTTTTTTTCCTTTTTTCATATTAATATGGAATTAGCTCACTATAAAAAAAAAATAGAATAATAGCAACGTAATTTGTGGTGATTTCTCAATAATTGCAACGATTATCAATTTATAGTAGCAACTTGGTTTTTATTGAGTACCAATTGCAACAATTTTGATTGGAATATATCGAGAACTTACATATTATAAGGCTCTATTTTAAAAATTTTGCAATATAAAAATATGCTCAAATTTTTTTTTTTTTTTTGGTACTCCAATATGCCTACTTCTTTTTGAATGTTGATACTTATTGGTGAATGGTACATTAACAACGGTTCCTTATATTATCAATTTAAAATTTTTTTTCTTATATATGTTGATGTAGGTAAATACACTTATCAATTTATAATATAGCAGATATAAGTTCGAATATCGATCTCACAAAAACTAGTACAATTACTAATACTTACTAAATCTTTATTATCTAATTGGTAAATTAAATTTCAAGAAATTTAAATAAGTAAATCTAAATTATTACTAAAACTAATTTAAAAATTAACTAAGATGCAATTCAAGAATTAACAAGAAAATAATTCGATTGGAAATTAATTCAAGATTCAACATTGTACCAAGATCTAACATATGATTTTCCTAAAAATAATTTAATTTATTCTTTAATCTTTATTGACCGGAAGAATTCTCTACTAAAGTTAATCACTTTCTCAAGCTAATTAACCTTAACAAAAAAATTACCTATTAAAATCTCTTCTGAATAACATGACCTAAGGTTATATTATTGAATAATGAATTCTCTATACTTTAATTTGAAATTTCGGAAAAATCTTATAAATTATCTCTAATCTTGTGACAACTCTCATCAACTATATCTATATCTAATCTTATAAGAAATCTCTTGATTCTATTATAAGATATCAAACTCTAGATTACTATCTGCGAAAATAATAACTTAAATCATAAAGTATACATAATTGAATCAAAAAAATAATAAAGAATCAAATTAATCGACTAATAATAATATCACATGAATAGATTTAGGTTTCACAAGACCTAAATACTAAGGATCTATTCTCTATACATTGTAGAATATAGATCTAAAAACAAAGTATAGAAAAGAATAGAAAGAAGTATTATGAAATCCAAACAAATTTAAGTTTTGAAATTCTCTCTTCTCCATGCTTTCTTGATTGTTTTTTGCTTTAAAAACTCCTTAAAAGTCATGTCAAAAAGTTCTCTCTAAAACAAATCCTAACAAGGCCTTATATAAGAAGTGAATAATAAATAAATAAGTCGATTGAAAAAGACACAATTGAGGATACAAAACTGTGTCTTTTGGTTGTATGCAAGGCTATAGCAATTAAAAATAAGCTTTAAATTCACTTAGAAATGATATAGTCATATCGTTCAACTGTATTGATCTTCAAACCTTTATAACTTGTTCATTTTAGTTTTGATTTAAGTGAAATTTGTATCTATCTTCTTGTTTTCTTGTGTAAATCATTTTAAAACCTAGAAAATTTTACTCAATTAAATATTATTATCTAAAAATAAACTGAAATATTAAGGAAAAATCATGAAAAATCACTAATTAAAATATAACCAATTTGGAACTCATCAAACTTCCTTACACTTAAGGATTTGCTTGTCTTCAAGCAAAGAAAGCAAAGAAAAATTAGGACAAGTATTCTCAAGTTAAAAACCATCACTACTTAGGAAACCAACCAAAATTTACACTTAACTCGAAAAGATTTAACTTGTAAATTCAATTAATTTTCTTTAAATAACTTCCTTAACTCTTATACTTAATCTTTTTTCCCATGTCCAAGGAATATAAACTACTAGAATTTATAAGTTAATCTATGTAAATTAAACTTTAATTAGACCATTTAATCAAGAATTTCGTACTCAAAATTAGATTTTACATCTCACTAATTAGGAAAGAATCATAAAAATTTTGAACCTACTTAATTAAAATGCATATGATTTTCTCTTCAATCTTGCTAAGCACCATGATTTAAAATAAACACATATAACATACACCTATCTTTTGATCATCTCCTTAATTCATGCTTTAGCTAGAAAACTTCAAATTTACTGAATTAAACACATTAGTTAAGGACAATTATATTGTTAGCAAGAAAAGATCTCGCTCTTTTGACGGACTAAGATCGATCCATATCAACTTAGTCCTTATATTGGTAGCGGCAAAAAATCTTGCTCTTTTGAGGGACCAAAACAGATTTATACCAACTCATTCTTTAAACTTATTTTGGCATTGGTAGTAAAATTCAACCTTACTCTTCTGAGGGATTAAGGCAGATTCTTACCATTTTTTTTTTATTATTTTATATCACTTTCTATCTCTAACTATTTTAAGTTTTCTAGGGTTTCTCAAAAGATAAACTTCATTTTTTTGTTTACTTACAATTATAAGGCTCTAAAGTCATCTAAGAGGAAAGTACACATCAAAGTAATTCCTTAATGACATGAATTAATAGCACTTGTATGTTTGATTAAACACTAAAATCTTAAGTGCTAAAATGAAGAATAAAGCATATAAAGTAATGACATTCAGCACTATAATCCAAACATTCAAGAATTGCATACCTATGGTAATGTATTGTAAATGATATAGTCATGTCACAACTTTGTGTCATTCAAAATGTAATTATAGTGCCTAATTCAAGAACATGACCATGTTCTTCATATATTTATGTATGTATATGTGTTAGAAGAGAAGAGATTGTTTTGTGATTTTATGTCATATATATAAGATGAACTAAATAGTCTTTTTTTCACCTCTTCCTTATTTGAGCTCTTCTCCCAAGATACTTCAACATCCAATCAGGTGGTTTGATTATAAATTTGGCAACACCAATGAGACTAATTACAAATGGAAATCAGAGTTGTACTATCAGCAAATTTTGTTTTCAATTAATGCATGAGAATATTACCTTTTTAAGCATGCAATAATTTCTACACAGAGCATAATAATATATAAAACACAATATTCACTTTCTATCATATATATTGGATTAACCAACCATTCATGTTTTTCATAATTACTTTATTTGAGCATCCAATGAAGTGGTTTTATTGTAAATCTCTGTCCACTAACAACATTAATCTTCCATATCCAGTTAACGCTACTTTCCGATTAATCTTTATGGATTCTTCTCCTTCACTCTTTGGTTGTGGTCGTGGTTGCGCTGATATTTCAACCTTAAATGTAAGCCATACAATCCTGTATTGCTGACATATGAATTATTCTTTAATCATCTTCCTTCAGATATTCTTCCAGATAAATTGTTATACGACACATTGAATTTCTCAAGAATAAAGAACAGTGTTAACTCTTGAATTACTTTTCTATAGAGCTTGTTTTGTGAAGGGTCAAAAACTTGTAGTCGTGTCAAAGAGATTTGGAATGAAGGGATAGGTCCAATCATATTATCGTTTGATGTCCCGTATGAATCAAGCATTTAATTCAACAAACTCACTATTTGATCCCTCGTTTCTCACGGGTTAGTCCGGAAAATTCCTGCATACTTCCAATTCGGGCCCCACCATTGACCCACTGTGTACTCTTGAAACGCACCATTGCTTACAGATTTTAAAACCATCCTCCAGTATCAGCAATACTTCCCATGTATAATTGTAAAAGCACCTACTTATGCTTTGGTCCATGTGAATTTGCTCTTTATCAATAAGGAGTGATATTTATAAACTTTTATTTTTGGGTATAAATCTTAAAAATATTTAAAATTCAGATAGTGATTTTAACAGTGAATAAAAATAAAATTATCTCTTACTACGTTGGATAATGACCAACAATAGATAGTAAAGTGGGAAATTAAATAAAATATACCCCTCAAAAAGGAAAAAAAATGCAAGAACAGCAATTTCAACAAAAAACGTAAATTTTCAATAAGAACTTAAAAATGGAGATACAAGAACCTGTGGGATAACTCCAAACGTTGTAATGGTGAAACATGGTAATTTTAGCGAGATATCGTATAATGCAAATTGTGGACAATCCAATACTGGAATAAATTGATAGAAATTATGGAAAAGAAAGTATAAACCTTCCCTCTCTCTACATTCTCTGTCTTTTATTTGGCTTTCTTTCAAGCTAATACACTTTTTGCAGATTTTTATGATAATACTAGTAAAATAATGTTACCATAATACTAATTAATCCAAACCATTTATTTAGTAAAACTTAATTTACACGTCTCAATCTATTAAAATAACTTAACCTCTTACCTAAATAACATGTCAATAATTTTTATGAATAAAAAATAAAAACAAAAAAATTAACAAATAATATCAAATAATAAAATACCAATAATATGTTATATTAACTAGCGTTATTGTAACACTATAGTATTACTATGGAAAAATTCCCACTGTCTATATATGTTGTTGCATCAGATCATGTTTGGATTTTTCACTTCTATTATCATTTTTTCTTTTTAGTTTCTTCCTTGTTTGGTGTTTATCATAAGCATTACTACAAAGATAATATTAATTTTTTCTTCAGATTAATTTCTTGTTTTTTTTTTTTTAACTTATGTGGCCAATGTTTATGTAACTTATTGAAGTAACTATATTAATTGTATGAAATGTTGAATAGTAGTATATAAGGTCAAGTAGTTAATATAATATAAAATTAATTAGAAGCTTTTTAGTCTTATGGTTGAGATGAGCCAATTTGTGTTTATTGGTTTGATTATTAATTATTTTTAATCTTAGGTATTGCACTATCAGATTAAATCTAATGGATGATGAGTGTTTATATGATGAGATGTTAGATATCGAGTAGGATTCTAAGTGATTCATCTCAAAATTATCTTTATGTCTAATCAGCCTTTAAATTATAGAAGGGATCGGTGAGCAGTACGGGCAAGGCAATAGTCCTTTGATCTTTGATTTGCAATATAATTGAGTAAAATAAAGCAATCGTATCAATTCATATGGATTAACTACAATAAACTTAAGCGTTGCCGAGATGAAATTCAGTATTACATTGTCGACTTGTCGTTGCACCTTAGTCTCTAGATAATTGACTTCAACACTAAGTCACTTCCGGCACCTTCGTCTAGCGGCTCTCGCCTTTGTCGATCGATCATCATTCTCAGTCTCTCATCCAACAATCATTTGTTGATCGCTCCACGTCTCCAACAATCACTCAAGTTTAGAAATCTGATAAAGTTTGAACTTTAGGCTTTAGGAATTCGGATCTTATTTTTAGTAATTATTGCAATTTTGACATGGATTATTCTAGATTGGTGTTGTACGTGGTTCTTTTACTTTTCTTTTCAATCATTTACATAAGTTAAGCAATGGACCTATGAAAATCAGTTAGTTCCACAATTGTTTATTTTGTTGGGAATTTTCTTGGCAAAATTTACCGGTTATCTTTTCTTTTAAATTCTAATTCAGAGTTTATTTTCAAAACAAAATTTATGATTTCATAATAAAATTGAATTAACTAATAAAATAGGTTTTAGATGGATCATATATTTTTTGTTAGTATATCGAGCAGGTTTTTAACATAATTTATGAATTCAATTTCTCCCCTTGATTGAAAAATTTATATTTATTATGACATAGTATTTACAACTTGGTTATATCATTATTATCTGCACTTCCATTCACATGGGATCTCATAAAAACTGTCTTATTCAACCTTTAATTCCAATTATTGAAATTGGAAATAAGCTTTTGATTTTATTCTTCGTCTTTGCTTTTTATCATCAATGTCAGATAAATTGATCCATGAAAATAATGTTGTTTCTCTCTTTACAAAAAAATTCCACATGAGAACACAAGAAAAATGAACCATGTTAACTCTTGGAGTACTTTTCCATGTAGCTTGTTTTGTGAAAGGTCTAAAACTTTCAATCGTATTAAAGCTGTCAGGAATGAAGGATAGGTCCAATCAAATTATTGTTTGATCTCCCGTATAAATCAAGCATTTAAGTCAACAAAGTCACTATTTGATCTATCGTTTCTCACAGGTTAGTGCGGAAAATTCCTGCATCCTCCCAATTCGGCACTACAATCCAAACATTCAAGAATCGCATGTCTATAATAATGTATTATAAATAATATGGTCGTATCAGAAGTCTGTATCTTTCAAAATGTAATTGTAGCGCCTAATTCAAGAACACCACCATGTTCATGTTTTTTATGTACACCACTATCCATCTCTCAAAATTCATGAATACACACTAAAAATTACCAACATGCATTCAAAATCCTAACTACACTATCATGCATAAGAGTCTAATCTAAGTAAATTTTGCAGAAAAATTGAAGAAAAAGAGAAATCAAGAACTTATCGGAGTAGTTGAAGTGAGTGCACTTGGAAAAAACATGAATTGGTATAAGTGATGAGTTGTGAATCAAAGATGGTTATGAGTGTTTGCTATTGTATGTTTGGTGTGAGTGAGAAAGTAGATAGAAAGAGAAGATCATGTGTGCATTTGTGTAAGGAGCAATGAAAGAAAGACAAAGGAAAACTGGTTTGCACACACGTATATATTGCGGGTGATATGACCTCAAACACGACTGTATCTTGTGGTTGTGTATCCTTTTATGGCATAGCCAAAATTTAGCTTAGTACTGATATGATTTGAAACACGATCGTATCTTGTGACCATATACCCTTTTGTGGTGTAGTTGTGAAGTATGCTTGGAAATCACATGGTCCAAGACATAACCGTATCGTTGGACTGTGTAGTATGCTATTTTTCTTTTTCTTTTTCTTTTTTTTTTTTTTTGCTTTTAAATTTTATTATTTTATTTTAATTTATGTATTCCTAGCCTAAATGCATAAATTCAAAAATAAAAGAAACAAAAACACTAAACTAGAAAATGAATCAAAGAAATTTAATGCAAAAATTAAACTAAAAGGAAAACTTATTATGTTGCACTTATTAATTTTAAATTTTATTTAGCTTCTGGGGTGCTGCCTTAGAAGCCTCGTAAGGGATACTATCCTCTTGACTCCTGCTTGCTAATTGGCTAGTAGGGCTGCCGTATGCGTATCGTAACACAAAAGTGAACTTAACCCTAAAATGAAAAATAAAAGTATTAAAGTGATAAGATAAATAATAAAAATTACTAAAATAATCTAGAAGCTAGAAAAAAATGAATATAAATAAATAACTTGAGTTGCCTTCTAAGAGCGCTATGTTTAACGTCGATAGCTTGACCAAATACATGAGTTACTTACCTTCATCCGAGTGGAGATGGATCTCCATCCTTCCTTCGCTTCTGAACTCTCCAAACAAGGTTAAACTTACCCTTTTTCCATTAGTATAGTAAATTCTCTCTTCTAGTTGCATAACTTCTATCAAGTTTTTTCTTATCACGCCACTCATCAAACTCGTGTTGCTCAAGCCTATTCTTTTTATCCACTTTTTGTTTAAATGGGGTAATTGTTGGTAGCTTTCAACTCCTCACTATAAAAGCATGTTCTGAATAATCTTATGAGTCTTTTCGCTTTAAGAATGGTGGTTTTAGTTTGAGAGGCTCTAACTTTCTTTAGTTTAGTCTACAAAATGGTTTAATCCCTATCTTCACCACATTGGGTTCATTAGCTCCCAACTGAGCTACAGCTTCCGATTGATTAAGGGTTTTCACCATTTCTTCATCTCTCGTTTCTAAGCAATCGTTCATAGGTACTTTGACAAGTGTTTCCTATACGCATTCAGTAGTAATAACATTAGAAGTATCACCATTATAGCTTGTATCCTCTGAGTCAAGGGACTTGTGTATTGAATTTGGATTCTGGAAAACAATTTCCTCATCTCCGACCTTTAAGATGAGATTACACTTACTAACATCAAATACAACCTTAACAGTAGTTAAGAAGGGTCTACCTAGAATCAAAGGTACTTTGAGATCCTCATTTATGTCGAGGATAACAAAATCTACAGGAAAAATGAATTTATCAACTCGCACTAGAATATATTCTATAATTCCTCTAGGGTATTGTGGTAAACCTATCAACTAATTAAATGCACATGTATGTTGGTGTGGGTTCTCCTAACCTTAGCTTTTTAAACAACTTAAATGCCATCTGGTTTATACTGACTCCTAGATCTACTAAAGCATTATCTACAGACAAGTTTCCAAATACATAAAAAAGAGTAAAACTCCATAGATATTGTAATTTCTTTGGCAACTTTTTCTAGAGTAGTATAGAGCATTCCTCACTCAATGTGATAGTTGAAAGATCCTCCAACTTCTTCTTGTTTAACAAAAGATCCTTCACAAACTTTACATATTTCAGCATTTGCAATGAAACATCAACAAGAGGTAAGCTTACTTATAGTTATTTAACAAGATTAAGGAATTTTTTGAATTACTTAGTTAGATTAGGGCAATCTTGCTTAAGTCGCTGTGGATATGGGATGAGCAGCTTATACTCATTTATTTTTAGTGGCTCTTTACTCTCTTTTGACCTCAGTGGTTTTGAAATTTCCTTATCCTTAACCTCCACTTCTTTCTCAACTATTTTCTTATCCTCCTTCTCAACTTACAACTCTTTATCACTTCTCAAGGTTATTGCATTGACATGCTCCCTGGTAACGACACAAAAAACTTAGTGTAAGTAAATATACCTATCGGTTATAATATAGCAGATATAAGTTCAAATATCAATCCCTTAGAGACTCTGACTATTAGTACTCACTGAGTCTCTCATTCAACATCTTAGCAATCTGGCCAATTTGTTTTTCCAAGTTGTGGATAGAAGCTTTTTGGTTCCTTAAAGATGCCTTTATTTGTTGTACTCTAGCCTCATTAGATTGAATATATTTTTCCAAAAGGCTTTCTAACTTCTTCTCTAAAGTTAGTGGGGGTACTATTGGTTGTTGAAACCTGGTGGAGGCAAATTTGGTTTTTACCAGGGTTAATTCCTTATCTGTCATTATTGGCCTTGACCTTGATTCTGATCTCTCCATAAAAGTTAAGGTAATCTCTTCACCCCAGGTTACAGGTATTGCTATAAGGATTATATAAAGGTCTTACAAGTTTCCCCAAAGAATCAAGCTGTTCTATTTGCTCGTAACCTACAATCCTTCTTGGATGAAGTTGTTATGGTTGAATTATGGTTGTTGTAAGACAATCAAGAGGGATTCAATTTTCTTACCCAACGTCTCCACCTAAGTGGCTAGAGACTGTATAGCATTGAGCTCAAATATGCCCGTAACTTTTTGCTTCCCCTTTAGGTTCTCTCACTAGTAATTATCAAAGCTTAGACTTCGTCAAGTGTCGTAATGTTAAGTGTACCTCTAGTTACTACGTCTATCATTTGTCTTGTAGAAGAGTTGAGACCATTGTAGAATGATTGTATTTCCATCCAAAGAGGGAGGTCGTGATGTGGACACCACCTTAACAAGTCCTTAAGGTGCTCCGATATGTCATATAAGGTCTTAACCTCTATTTGGGCAAAAGATGAGATGTCAACTCTAAGTTTTGCAATTTTCGCAAATGGAAAATACTTCTCTAAGATTTTTTTCGCCAATTTGTTCTAGGTTGTGATTGAATTCCTTGCCAAGGAATTCAACTACTACTTAACTTAGTTACGTAAAGATAATGGAAAGAGGCACAGTCAAATAACATTATTAGTTGTCCCATTAATCTTGAAAGTATCACTTATTTCAAAAAAGCTGGAAATATGTACATTATGATCTTCATCTTGGAGGCCATTAAATTGTACAAACTGGTGCACCATCTAAATAATATTTAGCTTAATCTCAAAGTTATTGGCTACAATAGTTGGTTAATTGATGCAAGACTGGATACCAGTTAATGACGGTCGGGAGTAGTCCAACATGGTTCATTTATGTTCTCCGTCATTGGCCATGATGCTGTTGAGTAAGCTCTTATGATTAGATTCTTGTTCTACTGCTTGATCCTTCACTTTGCCCTCTGACAACTCCATTTCGTCTTTTAATCTAGTCAAAGATCCTTGGTTTATTACCTCTACTATTTCTCTAATAGATAATTTCCCTAAATTGCATAAAGCCATCCTCTCAATCTCAAAATTAATTTTAATTAAATCTTTTGATTGACTTCTTATCATGCACTATACCAAAGAAAATAGAAAATTTAGTTAAAGATCACTCCAAGAAAATAAAAGAATTCAAGAAAAGGAAAGAAATCAAGAAAAGATAAAAAAAAAAAAAGGTTAGATTAATAAATCTACTAGCTTTCTTAATATGGTGCAAAAACTTGATGTAGTAAAGTGCACTTATCAATTTATAATATAACAGATTTGAGTCCAAATATTGATTACATAGGAACTAATATGATTACTAATACTCACTAGATCGTTATTATCTAACCAACAAATTAAATTTCAAGAAACTTAAAGAAGTAAATTTAAATTACTACTAAAACTAATGTAAAAATTAACTAAGATGCAATTTAAGAATTAATAAGAAAACAATTTAATTGGAAATTAATTCAAGATTTAATATTGTACCTAGATCTTACTTCTCTTAGATCTAACATGTGATTTTCTTAAAAATAATTTGATTTATTCTTTAATCTTTCTTGAATGGAAGAATTTTTTACTAAAATTAATCATTTTCTCAAGCCAATTAACTATAATCCTAAAATCATCTATTAGAATCTCTTTTCAATAGCATAACCTAAAATTGCATTATTGAACAACGAATTCTCTACACTTTAATTTGAAATTCCGCAAGAATCTTATAAATTATCTCTAATCTTGCTACAACTTTCATCAACTGCTTAGATCTAATCTTATAAAAAATTTCTCGATTCTCTTATAAAATATTAAACTCTAGATTACTATTCGCTGAAATAATAACCTAAATCATGAAGCATATATAGTTGAATTAAGAAAATAATAAAGAATGAAATTAATCAAGCAACAATAATATCACATGAATAAATCAATAGATTAAGGTTCTACAAGATCTAGATATCAAGAATCTACTTTCTATACATCGCAAACTAGGAATCTAAAAACAAGAATAGAAAAGAATAGAAAGAAATATCGTGAAATCCAAATAAAATTAAATCTTGAATTCTTCTCTTCTCCTTACTTTTTTTTTTATTGTTTTTACCTTTAAAAACTCCCTAAAAGTCATGCAAAAAAGTTCTTTTTAAAATAAACCCTAAAAAGGCCCTATATAAGAAGTGAATAAAAATGAAAAAAGTTGGCTTGAAAAGACATGACTGGGGACACAAAATGTGTCTTTTGGTTGTGTCCTAGGTTGTGTCCTAGGTTGTAGCAATTGAAAATATGCTCTAAATTTGCCTAGAAACGATATATTCATGTTCGACTGCGTTGATTTTCAAATCTTCATAACTTGCTTATTTTAGCTCTGATTTGAGTGAAATTTATTTCTATCTTCTTATTTTCTTATGTAGATCGTTTCAAAACCTAAAAAATAAAATTTTACTCTATTAAGTATTATTATCTAAAAATAAACTCAAATATCAAAGAAAAATCATGAAAAATCACTAATTAAAATATAACCAATTTAAAACTCATCATATCACTTCTACAACAATTCTAAAAAATGAAAAAAAAAAAAAATATGTTCTACTATAGGAACCTAATAAAAACATAATTACAATTGAAGATTAACAATTGTAGCAATTGCTAAAAAATAGCCACCAACTTTATGCCAATATTAGTCAATTTTCTTGTAATAACCACAAGATTTGTTCTTGTCCAACCAATTCTATGAAGAAACATATTCATTAGTATACAAACCATAGAACACTTGTTTAAGGTTCAATACTGTTGAAGCATATAACATTAGTTGATGGGATACCAAACGAGAGGGTGGGTGGGGGCGAACACTATTTTCTTGTTTGGAGGCAACTAAAAAATAAGTCTCATCAACCACTGCCTCAACTACGACGAATTGTTTGTCTGAGCTCTGAACTTGAAAGTAGTCCTCTTTGGATATTTCTTTTTTTCCTTTTTGGATTAATGATTGCCGTTATGTTATAAACAAAAGCATAAAGTCTTGTACATAAACGCGATGTCCAACTGAATTATACTTAGTAGAGGTAAAAACCTTGTCTCTATACATCATAGTTTCATTAACTTCAAACATTTATACATGCCATAACCTTGGATATCCCCCTGTAAAATTGGGTACAGAATCCAGGAGGATCTTTCAAAAATAGTACTTCCTTATCATGCATGCAAAAATAGTACTTCTTCCTTGTCATGCATGAACCTTGCCAATCCA
>JAMXBB010000158.1:0-15819 GCA_024138015.1 Lumnitzera littorea | reverse complement strand
TGAGATATGATGAAAGACTGGGATACAGGATATCCAACATTTTCTTTACATAACAGAAAAAAATAGACTTAAAGAAAAAGGGAATTACTAAAATGACTTTTCTAAAATCATGTATCCTTTGGTTTTGATTAGCTACTAGGTTCATTCTCATTTTTAAAATTAGGGATACTCACTCTTTTGAGCTTGACCAATTAATAGAAAAAAAAGTCATTTTGAATTAGGTAGGCAAGGGTTGTCTTTTTAAACTTTTCGACGTATATTTATGGAATAAAACATGGAATAAACAAGGATATCAAAAACAAAAAATGGCAGTTCCAAAAAAACGTACTTCTATATCAAAAAAACGTATTCGTAAAAATATTTGGAAAAAGAAGGCATATTGGGCGGCGTTGAAAGCTTTTTCGTTAGCGAAGTCTCTTTCGACCAGGAATTCAAAAAGTTTTTTTGTGCGACAAATAACTAGTCAAACGCTAGATTAAATTATCTTAATCTGAAAATGGTCTACAAACAAGGTTTCATCTTTTGTCAATATATGTTTTCTCATTCCTGGGTGGGGATTCTTATTTTCCCCATCGGTCTATTTGTCAAAATATTCAAATAAATAACTAGAAAATAATAAGAAAAAGCTTTGATTTTGAGTATTTAGACTCTATTTAGACTATATAAAAGAAAATATAAGATTTTTAGGAAAAATCAAAGGGTTGTTGAAATTATGAAATTAATTGATTAAGTCTAAAATTCAAACTTGTTTTGCAACTTTCTGAATCAATATATTCTTTTTTGAATTACTATATAATATCTATCCCTTTCTTTCAACTCTAGAGTCCCTTTCTTTTCATTTAGTTCGGTATTCGAATTTTTAGGTGAGTATTTATTATTCATATATGAATATGAATAATATGTGAATATATGAATAATATGTGAATTTGGAGTAATCCAAACTGGATCCTATGTTTGTAACGGAAGATTGATCAATCTTTCTAATTAAATTATTAATTATTCAAAAGAATTTTTTTAGGTAAAGTAGGTTAGTAGCAATTATCATAAATATAAAATCAAGACTTTTTTTAGACAAGATGTGAAAACCAACAAGATGTTAAAACCAATATATAATTAGTTTGATAAATCCTAAATGAAATTTTCTACAGGAAAAACAAAACAACAACCTAATAGTTAATACAAAGTTCTACAAATATTTACATAATTCCTTCGATCTCGCGATAAGCTGTGATGTGATCCAACAAAATACTTTTTTTGTTTAAAATTCATAAAATAAATGAGAAATCAATGAAATTAGATTAGTTGAATTTGTATTAGTAAAAAAAAAAAAAAAAAATGAAAAAAGAGAAAGAACTTTTTTTTGAGTTACATCCTTAGATTGAAGTCATAACTATTTATTTTTATTTACAAATTATTTTTATTTACAAAATATCAATTTTCAATCTTCGAAGAGCATAAACTAAGAAAACCCACTCAGTTGAAACACCTTCAATTTGAATTTTCAAATTCAAAAAAATAAATTAAGAAAAGAATAAGAAAATATAAGGATAAAAAAATAAATATTTATTAGTGAAACTGAAACCTTTCAAAAGGAAACGAATTTTTCTCATCAATTTCAACTTAATTTGAATTCTTTAATTCAATTAAAATAAAAAAGATATTGGATTGAATTGAATCCTTCAATCTCGACGATTCGATCAAAATTGGTTATTATTTCAAATACGCCGCTATGGTGAAATCGGTAGACACGCTGCTCTTAGGAAGCAGTGCTAGAGCATCTCGGTTCGAATCCGAGTGGCGGCATGGCATCTTGTAAAAGAGATACAATAAGTCCTATAATGAATTGAATTCCGAATTTGAATTTTGTACAATTAATTGGTTTTTGTACCCACTTTTTTAAGAATTTTGATGATTTTTTCTACTTTAGAACATATATTAACTCATATATCTTTTTCGATCGTTTCGATTGTAATTACAATTTCTTTAATAACTTTATCAGTCGATGAAATCCTAGGACTATATGATTCGTCAGAAAAAGGCATAATAGCTACTTTTTTCTCTATAACAGGATTATTAGTCACTCGTTGGATTTATTCGGGACATTTCCCATTAAGTAATTTATATGAATCATTAATTTTTCTTTCATGGAGTTTCTCCATTATTCATATGGTTCCGTATTTAAAAAAGCATAAGAATTATTTCAGTCCAATAACCGCGCCAAGTACCATTTTTACCCAAGGCTTTGCTACTTCAGGTCTTTTAACTGAAATGCGTCAAGCCGAATTATTAGTACCAGCTCTCCAATCACAGTGGTTAATCATGCACGTAAGTATGATGGTATTGGGCTATGCAGCTCTTTTATGTGGATCATTATTATCAGTAGCTCTCTTAGTCATTACATTTCGAAAAGTCATAAAGACTTTTCAGAAAAACAATAATTTTTTAAATGATTCGTTTTCCTTTGGGAAGATCAAATATATGAATCAAAAAAGTAATGTTTTACTAAACACTTCTTTTTTTTCTTCTAAAAATTATTACAGGGCTCAACTGATTCAACAATTAGATCATTGGAGTTATCGTATTATTAGTCTAGGATTTCTCTTTTTAACCATAGGTATTCTTTCAGGAGCAGTATGGGCTAATGAGGCTTGGGGATCATATTGGAATTGGGACCCAAAGGAAACTTGGGCATTTATTACTTGGACTATATTTGCGATTTATTTACATGCTCGAACAAATCAAAATTGGGAAAGTGTAAATTGCGCAATTGTGGCTTCTCTGGGCTTTCTTATCATTTGGATATGCTATTTTGGAGTCAATTTATTAGGAATAGGGTTACATAGTTATGGTTCATTTAATTTACATTAACATCTAATTAGAATTCAATTTCAAATTTACAATTTACAGATCCAGACGAATACAAATAGGAACAACCTATATAACTATAGAAACTGTTCTATATGAACCAAAATAAAATTACTATTAGTATAAGTAAGATAAGAATAGAATATAGGATACCAAAATTTCATGAAGAAAACTTCATGTAAACAGTCGAGAACCATTTGAATCACTACACTACTTGATTCAAAAGGTTCTCGAAAAGACAAAACCTATTTGATTCCAATTCCAATTCATTTTTACTTAAGTGAAACTTAAGAGAAAAAAAGATTTCAACGAACAATAAAAAAAAAAATGAAATTCCTTTTTTCTTTTATTCAGGAAAACTATCGATAAAAATAACTAGATATAATAGCTTCAACCTTGTCAACTGATAGTGAGAGAACAAAATCCGGATAAATACCAATACCTATTATTGGTAGAAGGAGAGAGATCGAAACAAATAACTCTCTCGGACCAGAATCAAAAAAATAAGAGTTTGGAACATTAAATAGCTTGTATCCATAGAACATTTGGCGTAACATAGATAATGAATAAATAGGAGTTAATATCATCCCAATTGCCATTACAAAAGTAATTAGTATTTTTGTTATTAAAAAATATTTTTGACTGTTGATTATGCCCAAAAATACTATCAATTCTGCAACAAACCCACTCATGCCCGGTAATGCAAGGGAAGCCATCGATAAGATACTGAACATCGTGAATATTTTGGGGAGGGGAATCGCCATCCCACCCATTTCATTGAAATAAACAAGACGTATTCTATCATAACTCGTTCCTGCTAAGAAAAAAAGAGCAGCGCCAATAAATCCGTGAGAGATTATTTGTAAAATGGCTCCATTGAGTCCTGTATCACTTATAGAACCAATTCCGATAATTATGAAACCCATATGAGATACAGACGAATAAGCTATTCTTTTTTTTAAATTACGTTGACCAGGAGATGTTGAAGCTGCATAGATTATTTGTATTGCGCCTATTATAATCAACCAGGGAGAAAATATAGAATGAGCGTGAGGTAATAATTCCATATTGATCCGAACCAACCCATACGCTCCCATTTTTAATAAGATTCCGGCTAGAAGCATACAAGTACTATAATGTGCCTCTCCGTGGGTATCTGGTAACCATGTATGTAAGGGTATAATCGGTGATTTGACAGCAAAAGCAATAAGAAATCCAATATAGAATATTATTTCCAGTGCCACAGGATACGATTGATTAGATAATGTTTCCAAATCTAATGTTGGTTCATTGGAGCCATATAAACCGATACCCAGAACTCCTATTAATAGAAAAATGGAACCTACCGCAGTGTACAAAATAAACTTTGTAGCTGAATACAGACGTTTCTTCCCCCCCCACATAGATAGAAGTAGATAAACGGGAATTAATTCTAATTCCCACATGATGAAAAAAAGTAAAAGGTCTCGAGAAGAGAATGATCCTATTTGACCGCTGTACATTGCTAACATCAGGAAATGGAATAATCGGGAATCCCGAGTAACTGGCCAAGCGGCTAAAGTAGCTAAAGTGGTGACAAATCCTGTCAGTAAAATAGGTCCTATAGAAAGTCCATCTATTCCCAATCTCCAGTAAAAATCAAAAAAATTGATCCATTTATAATCCTCCGCTAATTGAGTTAATGGATCGTCCAATTGGAAATGATAAGAGAATGTATAGGTCGTTAAAAGGAGCTCTAAAGAAGTGATACATATGGTATACCTTCGAATTACCTTATTTCCTCTATGAGGAAGAAAGAAAATAAAAGAACCTGCCACTATTGGTAAAACTACAATTATGGTTAACCAAGGAAAATAATTCGTGGTAAAGACAAGATAAAGCTAAACTTGGACCAAAAAACAAAAACCCGTGCCCAAAATAAAATATATATGAATATGATTTTTTTTGAGTACGGGTTTTTGTCGGTAAAAAAAATCAACTGTATTCAAAATGTATTTAAATGGTTTTTTATGGAACGTATTTAAAACGTATTTAATAGGCTAGACCCATGCTTCGAGTTGTTTCATGCCATAAATAAACTCGAACGCTCAAAAAATCGGTTGGACAGGCAGATTCACATCTCTTACAACCGACACAATCCTCAGTTCTTGGAGCAGAAGCAATTTGCTTAGCTTTACATCCATCCCAAGGTATCATTTCTAATACATCTGTTGGGCAGGCTCGAACACATTGAGTACATCCTATACATGTATCATAAATCTTTACTGAATGTGACATTGGATCTATCAATTTGAAAATGCCATAAATCTTCGATCTAGTAAACTTGTAGATGAATCATATATTTGAACACCAGATGAATCAATGATTTTACCAGAATTTTTCTAATCAATCGAATTCAGAATAGATTCATGAGATTGGGCCAAGATACTTTGATTTCTTACCTTTTTATCAAATTTACATATCATACATGCTAATTTAAATTGATGAATATTTTCATTTCTATAATTAATACTACTTATTTATTCAACACTACTTATTTATTCAACAAATTCGATTGATTGATACAAGTTGATTTTCTGTTACGATAAAGTGATGAAACAATAGCCAACCCAATAGCTGCTTCAGCGGCTGCAATAGCTATAACAAAAATTGAGAAAATATCCCCTTTTAACTGCCGACTATCAAAAAAATCCGAAAATGTTACGAAATTAATATTAACCGCATTCAGTATAAGTTCAAGACACATAAGTGCCCTAACCATATTTCGACTCGTGATCAATCCATAGATACCCATAGAAAATAAATAGGCACTCAAAACAAGTACATGTTCGAGTATCATTGACCAACTCCTTATTAATTTGGATTCATTTTTTAATATGAACAAGAATTCAACAGATTCGATTGCCTATAATATAACAAGTCCAAAACAAAGGATTTATCCATGAAGAGTCTTCAAATCGAAATAGAATTGAAGAGAAATGGATTTGATAACACAGAACAAAGTTGAATGTGGATTGCTGTTATGTTAATAGTGATAAAGATTTATCATTGACGAGCAACAGCAATTGCACCTATTAAAGCAACTAAAAGAATTAGCGAAATGAGTTCAAATGGAAGAAAAAAATCAGTTGATAAATGAATTCCAATTTGTTGACTATTACCTATCAAATCTTGCTCTAGAATCTGGTTTGATTTTGTCGTCCAAATAATCGCGTACCAAGATGTATCTAGAATAGTAGTAATTAGTGAAACAAAAATACTTGTACAAACTAATGAAGTAATCCCATTCCCAACAGTCCAAAGATTCAAATCTTTGGAATATTCTGAACTATTCATGAACATAACAGCAAATAGGATTAAAACACTTATAGCTCCTACATAAATAAGGAGCTGTGCAGCCGCTACAAAATGGGAGTTTGCTAAAATATAAAATAAGGATATACAAACAAGAACCAATCCCAACGAAAAGGCCGAATAAATTGTATTGGTAAGTAATACCACTCCCAGACCCCCTAATATAAGAACTGATCCCAGAAAAACTAAAAGAAAATCATGTATTGGTCCAGGCAAATCCATTTTATGTAAAATATAAAAAAATCGAAATGTCTTTCATGATTTTATTGACCCGACCGGGAAATTTTTTATGATTTATTCCTAATCTAATTGAATTAAATTCGAATCTAATAGGTTAAAATTGATGTAGGTACAATTAGTGGACCAATATCATTTTTCTCTTTATTCGAAAGATTTGAAATTATGTATTTCGGCGTATATTAATTATTATTACGTATACGATTTTCAATCTAATTTTCAATCTAAATTAAATAAAATCGCACTTCTCACCAACCAATCAAGAGTAGATTGGAATCCATAGTTATTGGCCAAGCAAGAAAAAAATAAAGAACTCATTCCTTACTTTAGAGCAAATTTAACCTTAATAATTCGAAATTACTCTTTAACAAAAGGATTTTTCCGTTTTTATTTTCTTTGAGGCGAATTCAAAATTGTTCGAATTGTATAATCGTCAATTACTGATATTGGTAAACGACCTAAAGCAATTTGATTATAATTCAATTCGTGACGATCATAAGTAGAAAGCTCATATTCTTCAGTCATTGATAAGCAATTTGTTGGACAATACTCAACGCAGTTACCACAAAAGATACAAATTCCGAAATCAATACTGTAATTAAGCAATCGTTTCTTTCGAATACGAGTTTCCAATTTCCAATCTACAACAGGTAGATCTATAGGACATACACGAACACATACTTCACAAGCAATACATTTATCAAATTCAAAATGGATTCGTCCGCGGAAACGCTCCGATGTAATTAATTTTTCATATGGATATTGAATAGTTACAGGTAAACGATTTGCGTGGGATAAGGTAATCATGAACCCCTGACCAATGTACCTTGCAGCTCGTACTGTTTGTTGACCATAATTCATGAACCCAGTTACAATAGGGAACATATCGTAAAGATCTATGAATAATTTGATGTTTGTTTCTTTCTCTTGTTTGAGAAAAGTCGTAAATAGAGAATATCGTATTCCTTATTTCCTTTACAGTGAAAAGAGTTGGGAAGAAGTTGTTAATAATAGATTACCGAGAGAAATAGGTAAAAGAAATTTCCATCCAAGATTTAATAATTGGTCCATTCTTAGTCTAGGTAAAGTCCATCTTGTTGTGATAGAAATGAACAAAAACAAATAGGTTTTGGCTAATGTAATAAAAATACCAATTGTCGTTCCAAAGACTGTACCCACTTTAATTATTTCAAATAGCTCAGGAACGAATATGTAGGGAATCGAGATGTTCCAACCGCCCAAATAAAGAACTGTTACAAATAACGAAGAAACTAATAGATTTAAATAGGAAGCAACGTAAAATAAACCAAATTTGATACCTGAATACTCCGTTTGATAACCCGCTACTAATTCTTCTTCTGCTTCTGGTAAATCAAAAGGTAATCTCTCACATTCTGCTAGGGAAGAAATTAGAAAAACGATAAACCCTATAGGTTGACGCCACAAATTCCACCCCCAAAAACCATATTTTGACTGGGCCTCAACTATATCAACTGTACTTAAACTATTAGATAATCATAGTCGTTGGGAACATCACTGTTCCTATCGCTATTACAGAACCGTACATGAGATTTTCACCTCATACGGCTCCTCCAAGGCCACCAATAAATCTAAGGACCGGTTCGATATTTTTTATGTTGATATGTTTGTAGTATAAATATATATAGATAAAATAGAGCAAAACCTTTCGAAGGTCCCGAATTAGACCAATGGAATTCTGTCTGCTATAATAATAACTAACAAAAGACTTCTGAATTGATCTCGTCCTTTAATAATTTCAATTTATTGTTTATTGAGTAATAACTTAATCTTTCAATAAAATACTCCTTGTAAAACTACAAGAGATATTTCAACCTATCTTTTTTCGGTTATGAAAAATAAAATTCTAAAGTAGTTCATCTATCATGACACACGATTTTTATGAATATATGAAAGAATAAAAAGATCTTTTTATTTTTTCGTTCCTATTCTTCTTTCTTAAAGAGGGGACTTAAAAAAAGGATTATTTCGTTCCTGATAGTCATTTTTTGAATCTGTGGATAGGAGCATACTCTGGATCGGAATCGTGGGGAGTACTACTTGATCATTTCTACTAACTTAAAGCCCCAATTAGGATTCTTTTTTTTTATGCAAAAATATATCCTTTTGGATAATTTACCTAAAGAATCTCCATTACTAATCCTTTATGTATTTTTGTGTTCCTAACCATCCACTCATTTTTGTTCAATCACGCGTTATGGTAATACATAGAAACGATAAAGAAAACTCTACACGGTTGATCTTTTGAGCCCGCTTCAAGACGGGATAACTAATCCCTCAATCTTGGGTAAAGGTCTTGCTTATATTTCCTTTCTTTTAATTCTTGTACATAGGAAATGAGACTCAATCTTTTTACAGCTAATTTAGAAGCTGTTTTCTTTCACTCATATAACTATCGGATTTAGTTCATCGGCTTGAATGATGAATAAAAAATGAAGATATCTATTCAACTTATTTACTAAAAATAACAGAATAAAAAAAGTTTATGTTTAAACGAATCGCACGTAGAGATATTGATAACACACAAAGAGTTAATGGTATTTCATAACTAATCGATTGAGCAGCAGCTCGTAGACCACCTAAAAAGGAATATTTATTATTTGATCCATATCCTGACATAAGAAGTCCAACGGGAGCAATACTTGAAATGGCAATCCATAAAAAAACCCCGATATTGAGATCAGATAAAACAAGGTGATAGCTAAAAGGAATTACTAAATAACTTAGTAAAATGGATATAACTGCTATAGATGGTCCTATACTGAATAAACGAGTATCTCCTCTAGACGGAAGAAGATTCTCTTTGAAAATGAGTTTTGTTCCATCGGCTAAAGCTTGAAGAATTCCCAAAGGGCCGGCGTATTCAGGCCCAATACGTTGTTGTATTCCTGCAGATATTTCTCTTTCTAACCACACAATGACGAGTACTCCTATTGTGATTCCCAATACAAGAGTAAAAATAGGTACAAGCATCCATAGGATTCCATAGATCTCGTTTAAGAATTCCAATCTGGAAAAAGAATTGATATCTTGTACTTCTGTTGTATCAATTATCATTTCAACGATCAACTTCTCCCATAATGATATCTATGCTACCTAGTATCGTCATAATATCAGCCAATTTCATTCTTTTAACTAACTGGGGAAGAATTTGCAAATTGATAAAGCCAGGTGGTCGAATTTTCCATCTCCACGGAAAACCGCTCTGATCTCCTATTAAAAAAATTCCCAATTCCCCTTTTGGGGCTTCAACTCTTACATAAAGTTCTTGCTTCGGCAATTCAAAAGTGGGAGACGGTTTTTTACTAATGAATCGATATTCAAAATCATTCCATTCTGGATCCTTTTCTCTATCAAAGCATCGGATTTCTAAATTCTCATAGGGACCGCCCGGAATTCCTTCTAGAGCCTGTTGAATAATTTTTATAGATTCTGTCATTTCACTGATTCGGACTAAATAACGAGCTAATGAATCCCCCTCTTTTTGCCACTGGATTTCCCAATCAAATTCGTCGTAACATTCATAATGATCAACTTTACGAAGATCCCACTGTATTCCGGAAGCTCGTAGCATTGGTCCTGATAAACCCCAATTTTTTGCTTCTTCTCCGCTAATAATACCCACTCCCTCAACTCGTTCTAAAAAAATCGGATTTCGTGTAATAAGGTTTTGATATTCAGAAACCGCTGTTAAAAAATAATCACAGAAATCCAAACACTTATCTAGCCATCCATGAGGTAGATCGGCCGCGACTCCTCCGATACGAAAATAATTATGCATCATTCTCATACCGGTGGCAGCTTCGAATAGATCATATACTAATTCTCTTTCTCTGAAAATATAGAAAAAAGGAGTCTGTGCACCAATATCTGCCATAAAAGGGCCAAGCCATAATAGATGAGAAGCTATACGACTCAACTCTAACATAATTACTCTGATATAACTGGCTCTTTTAGGTACTTGAATATTTCCCAACTGTTCTGGCCCATTTACAGTTATTGCCTCTGTGAACATAGTAGCTAAATAGTCCCAACGTGTTACATAAGGAAGATATTGTATAACTGTTCGGTTTTCCGCAATTTTTTCCATCCCTCTGTGTAAATAACCCAATATTGGCTCACAATCAACAACATCTTCACCGTCTAGAGTAAGGACGAGCCGAAGAACACCATGCATTGATGGGTGGTGAGGTCCCATATTGACCATCATGAGGTCTTTTCTTGTAGTTGTTCCATTCATAGGTTATTCCTCGATTCATTCTTTCATGAATTGCTGAAAACAAAAAGAAGTTCATCAAAATTTAAGATTCAAGATCTAATAAATCAAATAATTCAAGTTACTTCTTTAATTTAATTTAACGATTTTTGGATTCCCGAATATCCAGTTGACTAATTAATTCTTTATAACGGACTCTATTTTTCTTTGAAAAATAAGATAACAGTCGTTGGCGTTTTCCCAGGATTTTCCGTAGACCTCTTTGAGATAAATAGTCTTTTCTGTGCAATTCCAAATGGGAAGTAAGTCTTCGTATCTTATTGGTGAAACTAACTATTTGAAATTCAACAGACCCCCTGTTTTCTTTTTTTTCTTCTTGTGAAATACCTGAAATGAATGAATTTTTTATCATAAATTTTTTATCATAAAACGAAATCTTCTATCCTCTTTTTTTATTTTAATAATAAAAAAAAAAAAAAGAAGAATTTTTCGATTCATTTATAAATCTAATGGATATTGAGACATCCATTCTATTAGTATTCATGGATCAGAATGGAATGTGTGCATCTTTTTCTTTGATATATCCAATATGGTAGTCTGTGAGATAATGGAAAGACATATCATTAACGAATTTCCAATCGTGGATACATATGTATCCTTACCATACTGAGATGGCTTCCATTATTGGTATCAAACCAATATCGATTCATACAAGCTAAATCTTCTAATCGATAATTAGGCCAAAGAAAGAATTTTAATTTAATTATTTTCTTTTTATCTTTATTAAAACGTTTACTTTTATACAAGATTTTACCCCATTTTTTGTTTTTGACGTTATTGCACATAACATTTCGAGTCCGTGAATTGCAACAAATTCGAATTCTTAATTCTCTACGCCCTTTAGTGGATAAAAATGTTTCAGGAACAAACAAATCATAATGATTTTTGTTTCGATTTTCAATCATTCTTTGATGTCTTGTAATGGATTTCTCAAAAGGGTTCTTATCAACATACTTTCTTTCTCGGTATCTTTGATTAGTTAGGGACTTATTCTTATGAACTAATGAAATATTTATAGTTTGATACATAATAAATTGCCCATCATTTTTTATCGACAAACGAACTGGTTCAATAATTAATATTCCTTTTTTTATCAATTCGGTAAGAGTTAAATCCTTTTGAATCATCAGAATATCTAAACTCATCTCTCCCCTTTGAATCGAGGATATAGCAATTTCTCTTGGATTTATCAGTCTAAGTAGGAGACAATAGACTTTGATATTATTGATTATTTTTTGATTGAAAGAATCATCCCATCTTAATTGAAAACGTAAATATCTTTTTAGGAAGAAATCAAGCTCTACTTCCGTGTTACTCTTGTATTGCTTTTTCTTTCGACGTTTTCTTATATCCCTATTTCGGCCCGCATAATCTTCATCTTTTTCTTGGTTTGAGAGAACTGATCCAAGATTCCCTTGGTCTTGTGCATCTGATTCAAGATTCCCTTGGCCTGTAGATTCTTTTTCTCCGTGATTTCGATTTTCTAATTCAATAGATTTTTTATCATTCGATAATAGAAGAGGATCTCCCTTTTTCTTTTTAGTGATGTTTTTATTTTCACTAAAATTTTCATTTCTATTAAAATTGAAAAGAAGTAATTTGATTGGTATAATCCACGGTTTCATTTTATATGTATTAAAAAGTAGTACAAATTCTGGGAAGAACCAAAGTTTCATATTTGATATGGGACGACTTAGTATTTCTTCATTCATTCCCATCCAATCAAAAAGGTTTTTTTTTTGGTTGGATGGATTGATTTCGTGATCTTTCGAAATTGAAAGATAAAAAAGGCCTTTTTTATCAATTAGTTGATAATTGTTAACTCCATTGTTAGTATTTTTTTTACTATCGGTAGTGATATCGATCCAAGACTCAATATCTACTTTATTTCTAAGATAAAAAGGGAAAATTCTCCAATCAAAAAATTTTCTATCTGGAAATTTTTCAAGATTCAGAATATCATTTTCTCCTAGATAATTAGGGATAGGGATCATACTTCCCGGTATATGAAATAATTTTTGTTTATCTATATGGTAATTAGAAGGAATCCCTTCTTTTTTATTTACACATAATGGTGATAAATAAATATATAAATCTTTCTGATCTTTATAATTAAGAAATTTATAAGAGAAAAGGTCATATCCATAGCATTTTTTAAAGTTATATTTTTGATTCGTTAATGAATTTGAATCAAATTCATTCAATTTTTTGTAATGAATTAATCGTTCTTTTTCCGCCAAATAAGTTTTGTTTAATCTTGGATTTTGATCCATACGTCGTTGAGTGATTCTATTTCTCCATTTTAGCGGTACTAATCGATACCATCTAATAGAAGATAAATCGTATTGATAATGACTCCGTAACCAATTTTTCCATTGATCTATTCCCGAATTCTTCTGTTTTAATTCAGAATGAAATAGTCCTTGTGTTTTAAAAGAATTCTTTATCTCATTCTTAAGAAAAAGAGATGTTTCGTGATATTTAAGAACATATCTTAGTTGATATAACTTAATAACTTTTGTTTGGTATAATTTGTAAAAGACATATGCTTGGGATAAGGAGGAGAGGTCACAAAAAATCTTTGAATTTGTATTACTAATATCAGAAAACCCATTTTTTAGAGTTAAAATAAAACGAATTGTATTTTTATTTGTTTTATCAATTGTTTCTTTATTTGTTTCATTGTTATAAATATATTTATCAATGAGTTTTCTTGATAATTCAAAAGCAAGTTGTGTATTCATCCTGGGAATATTAATGATACATAGAACAATATCTATATATATCCTTTCAATTAAAAATATTAGAATATAATATGATTTACGGATTAATCGAATATTTTGTCTTTTTAATTTCTGCCAATTGCTTTTTATTGATGTTATTAGTTTAGTGAGAGAACTTATTTTATTCCAACTAATATTTCTTTCCGGAATTAAAAAATTCTTCTTCTTATCTTTTGTAATTTTTTCTATTTGATTTCTCATTGTTTTTGTTCTATCAGACAGATCCCTCATTTTTTTTTCTGTCAATGAATAATCTGTCAAATCCATAAATCGAATTGGAATGGGCGATTCTTGAATCATCCTATTATTGATTGTCGAATCTTTTTCTTTTTTAATTTCACTCAATTCCGATATTTCTCTTAATCCAAATAATAGAATTGAGTTTTTTTTGAAAAGTTTTTTTATTATTTCTTTTAAAAATAGAATGTTTTTGGTGACCCATTTTTTTCTTTCTTGTGAGACATTTCGAAAAATTTTGGTTTTTTCTTTTAAAAACTGTATAACTAGAAAAGACTTTTTTTGCAATTTTATAATTTTTTTTTTGAGTTCTTTTAAAATAGGTTCAAAAAATGAACGTCGTTTTCGGGGAGAACCAAAAGGAGATTCAGTTTCCATCCCCCATACTGTTAAAAAACAAAAATCGTTTTTTTGTCCTTTCTTTTTCAACATCTCTTTCTGATTCGGAAGGAATCCTATCTTCGATCTGTGCCAAGGTTGAAGGCAAAAGGGAAACAGAATCTTTATTTGAATACCGTCTGTCAACCAGTTCTTTGGAAATTCTGTTTCCGATAATTGAACTCCATTATAGGTACATTTAATATGCATTTCTCTATTCCAATCCTTTAGATCCTCAGACCACTCAGGAAATTGAAATAATAACATACGAACTATATTTTTCGTTATTATCAATGAAGGTAATAGACTATATTTTCTAAGAAAAGATTGAGTTACTAATAGGGAACCCCTTATTAATTGAGCGAATAGAATGCTATCCCAGGCTTCCGCTATTTCGATTCGTTCTTTCTCCTCTCTTTTTTCTTCCTCTTTTTTTTTTCTCATTTTCCTTTGTCTTTTCCTCCGTATAATCCGAAATTATTAATTCTCTTGGTTTTTTGTTTTTAAAAATGAATTTCATCAATCCGGATATATCAAAAGAAAGAGATTTCTCTATTCTGTCGAAAAAAAGAGGAGAATGCACATTTGCTTGAAAGAGTTCCCAAATAATTGTTTTACGTCTTTGAGCACGCATGGATCCTTTGATTATGTCTCGACGAAAATCGGATTGTTGCGAATAACGTATCAAAGCCACTTCATCTGATTGATCGGGGTTATTAGTATTTTTGATAGTCGTATCAATAGTATCTTGCTGGTTATCAGTAAAGATCACTACACGTTTGGCTTTTCTTGACCGAATCTCATGATCCTCTGCCACGTTTTCTTCGTTTTCCCCCTCTTGTTGTTCTAAATCGTCGATCAATTTGTATGACCAGCAAGGAACTTTTTTACCGATTTCTTTTATTCCAATGGAATTTTTTCTGATTCTTTTAGCTTTCGGATCAGCCATAATCGTATCGGATAAAAATTGGACAATTTTCATTTCATCTTCGGAATCCATTTTTCTTTGTTCACTTTTATAAAATGGAAAGAAAGAACGTTTTTTTTTCTCTTGATAATGCGTTTTTCTCAAATGTATCTATTTTTTCGTCAAATTTCTCATAATCGCTAGGAAAAAGTATACCATGAATCTTATTTATCAGACTTGTCTCTATATCATTTTTTATGGAAGTTTCAACCATCTTTGATGGTGAAAATTTGATTTTGAGTCTTCCACGATAGGAGCCATTCAAAAAGGGATCATATATTTTAGGAAAATATTCTTTTTTAGCCTTATTATTACACAATCTAGTCTTTTTTTCTAGTACATTTTGAGTAATACATTCTTTATCTATAACTTCAATTCGAGTTCTAAATTCCTTGCTAAGGTTGGTCTTTTTTTGGTCATTAAGATAACTCCAATAATCATACAATTCATCAGGGAGTAGTTTTTCTGTTGGGAAAAAAAAGATTTTTCTGTGGATCATTTCCGAGAAAGTTGACAAACTTGGTGGATACGTAAAAGATATTCTTTCTTTTCCATCATTTTGACATGTATAAAAAAAATATTGTGACATTTCATTCTTTACAACATTTTCAAATTGATCGTTTTTTATATATCGTAATGGATGATTCCATCGTTTATAATCGAAAAGAAGAGTTACAAGAGGT
>JAMXBB010000157.1:10000-15826 GCA_024138015.1 Lumnitzera littorea | reverse complement strand
CAAATAGAATATAAATAAAATAATAAATAGAATAAAAGAAATAGAAATCGAAATTAGATAATCAATTATCTAATAATGTATAGTAAGAACATTCTATACTCTACATTGTAGAAATAGAATCTATTCTATTTGAAATAGAGAATAGGGCGGGTAGCGGGAATCGAACCCGCATCGTTAGCTTGGAAGGCTAGGGGTTATAGTCGACGTTGATTCCTAATTTTTAACGTCTCTAATTCAAAACCGAACATGAAACTTTGGTTTCATTCGGCTCCTTTATGGATGATGGATAAATTCCCAAATCGAATAGATAGATATATATATCTAAGAAATAGATTTCTATCTAAAACGTGAACGAAATAAAAAAAATTTGACCCATAACATCTATGTCAGCTTTTCTGTTTGAATGCATTCAAAACAATTTGCTTTCTAGACGATCCCCCTAGAATAGGGAATCGGGCATTCTAACAATATTCTTAGTTACTTCGTTCTCTATTTCTATTTACTAGAATCCTTAGGAAAAGTATTTGATTTCCACCGAGCTAAAAAAATATGTCGATGTTTTTAGTAAACTAAAGACATCTTTTAATAGCTATTTTGCTTCAATCTTTCCGATATACATAGAAATATACCAAAAATGGAAGATTTCGATTTAGTTACGATTAGAAAGAAACTTTTCTATCTTTATCCATGGATCCTTTACTCATACTCATTAAATTGGAAGTATTGATCCAATTCATAAAAAAAATTATGTTTCGCAATTTGATAATCCAATTTTTCAATTTCTAATTGATCCTTGAAAAGAAATCACGAGAATGTATATTCTTCCTCGAATCCTTCATTGAGAGGTAAGGGAGTAAGGCCTTTTAAGAAATAAAGTTTTTGCTCGGACAAATCAAATCGAGGGATCCCTTAACTAGAGAAGCGATCAGTAAAACGAATCACACTTTTACCACTAAACTATACCCGCTCCAGTGCGATTATTGTATATAAATGAACTTTTTGTCGAACAAGCTAATCAGACATAATTAAGATAGGATCAGAAAATAATGAGCCAAATTCTGACATTGGCGTGTTTTGTCCGTAGACCCAATCTGATTAGATTAGGAAAAAAGTACTTATATTTATATTGAAACTTTTTATATTTAAACTCATATTTAAAAATTGAAAATAAATGACAAGTTCTTTCTTTTGATGAAGGATTTTTGACAGATATGGATCGAGAAAACTATTTCTGTCATTCATGACATAAAAATCCATTGAACAACAATCTCCAGTTCCATTTTTTTCTTTCAGTATTTTTTCTTTCTTTATTTCCATAAATAGAAAAAATAAAGAATTCTAATTCTTTCGAATTAGACTAAATAAGAAGATTATATTAGACTAAATAAGAAGATTATATTAAATAATAAGAAACGAAACGAGACTTTTATTCTATTTTTATTCTATAATTATGAAATTCTAAAAATTTCTTCTCTATCAAAAATATGGAAATAGTCCTTCTTTTGTTGTTTCAATAACAAGTATTTTGATTTTGAAAAAAAAAAAGAATTTTGTTTATGAGTTCAAACAAAAGATGGCCCGGCTGGGTACTGACCAGGCCAGGCCGTGATTTATAGAAATGGGATTGCTTAGGAAAGTTGTATCTATTTATTTGGATATGTATAAAGAAAATAATATATTAAAGAAGAAAGAAAGGATTTTTTCAATCCTTTATGTAATGTAAAATAATAATTATCCTTTTCCGATTGGGAGAGATGGCTGAGTGGACTAAAGCGTCGGATTGCTAATCCGTTGTACGAGTTTTTCGTACCGAGGGTTCGAATCCCTCTCTTTCCGTTGATGACTTGGTATTTTATTTATTTTTCAAATTTCAAATTTTGGAATTTTTATTTAAAGGTGTGCAATAGATAAAAATGTTAATAGATAACAATCCTAAGAACATTGAAAAATGAAGCAAAACAAGTCAAAAAAAAAAAAAAAAAAGAAAGACCTCTTTTTTTATTCTTCGCGTCCAGGATTACGTCCTGGATCATTAGATAGGAATCCAAAGATGAAGAGAGAAACAAAGAATATCACTACTGTGTAAACAAAGAGTTTGAGAGTAAGCATTACACAATCTCCAAGATCATTTTTTGGAAAAAAAAAAAGAGAATAGGTTCTCCATTTTTATACCATATATCCTATTTTGATACCAATAAATGAAATGCTTTCTATAAACTAGAAAAATAATTTTCCGAAATTCATTTGTAATTTGTAATAAGAATCGAGTCTTTCATTACAAGAAAAATTTTCTTTCATATCACCGTGAGCTCTAATAGGTCTTTCAATAAATGAAAAAGAATTCGAATGAGAAAATGGGATGATTCAGATTTATCTTAGCTATCGTATTGAAGAATTGTTTAGATCGAGGGTTCATACACTTCTCTGACCGTATCCATTGTTAGAATTTTTTTCTCGGATAAATCATGTCTAGGACCGTATTAAAGATCTCATCGAAAACTTACAGCAGCTTGCCAAACAAATGCTAAGAGAAAAAAGAGAACGGGTATTACTGGCATAACATCTACGATTGGATTCAAAAAAGCGTAGGCCTCAGGTAATTTCGCTAAGAAAAAACTACTCAAATAAAGGGGGGAATTAAGACAGATACAGATCAAACTAAAGATATTAAGCATAACAAACATTTTTTTGACTTCGAGATAATTGTATTTTGATTGAGTTATTAATATGTTATTGATAATTGCTATACGGTAAAAATTACGAAAGTAAAGTAGACCCAAAAATCCTTCTTTCAACTTACCCAATCAAAAATCCTTCTATTCGCAATTGAAAATAGAAGAAATCATACTTTCATGCAATATCTTAATTGAATTATATGTAATGATCAATAAATTCGGTTTAATTCTATATCTACGTGTGTCAAAATCCTAGGAACAATATAGTCTATAAATTTTTGGACTGGATGGAATTGACGAACAACCAATCCCTATAATACTGTTTATTAGTATCGAATCGAAATCGAAATGGGGCGTGGCCAAGTGGTAAGGCAACGGGTTTTGGTCCCGGTATTCGGAGGTTCGAATCCTTCCGTCCCAGGAAATATTTAATATCTCTATTAAATAGAAATTTATATCTATTTAATATAGGTATTAGTCTTATTTTTTTAGACTCAAAAAAAGATTATCTTTTTGAACTCCCTTTTACTTAGTAGAATATTGGATTAAGAGTATAATTTTGGATCGAATATGGATTCCTATGGAATGGCTGGAAGGAAAAAAAAAATAAATGACTATTCATGATTCCATAATTGAATCAATTACATACCAGTTCCAAACTCCAAACTAGAGGAATGTTATGGTAAAACTTCGTTTGAAACGATGTGGTAGAAAGCAACGTGCGACTTGACGGACATAGTCAGCTGTGGGTTTTTACACCCACCATTTTGATATTATATAGGAATGAAGATGCTCTTGGCTCGACATCCTTTATTCCAATAGAACCTGTTGGGTTCTAATGGAACTAGTACGTGATGTAGCTCGAGTAGAAAGTATTGATTCATTTCTCTGGGGCAAGGATCTAGGGTTAGTGCCAATTAATAAATAAGTTTGACAACTTCGTAAGTATATTTTCGATCTAGAAATCGAAAGGATCCAATTCGAATAAGTTACAAATCCAAAACAAAAAAGGAAAATTTGTTGGGATTAGTGAAACACTTTTGATCAAAAGTGTATCGTGCGGGAATCAAATCACCCGTTCGTATAATTATTTGATAGAAATAATTCATAAAAAGGGGCATGTTGCTGCCATTTTGAAATGATTAAAAGTCACCGAAGTAATGTCTAAACCCAACGATTTAAGTCAAAGATAAAGTATCTTGGAACAAGGAAATACCCTTTTTTCAATTGTCTCGGCAACTCGATGGAGAATGAAGAATTGAAATATATTCAAAACGAGACAAACAAAAAAAGGGGGGATTAGAGACCGCTCAAAACAAAAAAAAAAAATGAAATGCCTAAAGCTTTTCTTTGGAACTATTTCAGAATTATCCAACTTGAGTTATGAGAATACAAATTTATTCTTCGATTAAAGAAGAATAAATGAAGTATTAAATAAGCATAGTCTAATTAATTTGATACTTTTATGGATCTCTATTTGAGATTCTAATTCTATACATAGCCATAACTTCGAATTTCTCGAGCCGTACGAGGAGAAAACTTCGTATACGTTTCTAGGGGGGTTATAGTTCATCTACATCTATCCCAATGAGCCATTTATCGAATTGTTGCAATTGATGTTCGATCCCGAAGAGAAGGAAGAGATCTTCGGAAAGTAGGTTTTTATGATCCGATAAATAATCAAACCTATTTAAATATTCCTGCTATTCTATATTTTCTTGAAAAAGGCGCTCAACCTACAGGAACTGTTTATGATATTTTAAAGAAGGCGGGGGTTTTTACGGAATTTCGTCGTCTTAATCAAACGCAAATCAGTTAATGAAATACAAAAACAAAACAGACGAGGGTGGGGGCAGTTCCTGTATAGCTTTTTCGAAATAAAATAGCTTTTGTCTACTATACTATTGACCCCTCCCTCTCCCTCTTTTACTTTCTTCAAACTTTCTTTTTTTTTTTTTTTGATCTAACTTTATTGACATAAGGTCGATAGAAGAAATGAATAATTGGAGCGACGAGAAATAGCAAATTTTGGTCTTCCTGCGATTCGGTTTTTGTTGGAACGTCATTATAAGAAAGAACTAAACCTGGGATTCTTTCCTATTTCTTCCCTAATTTCTTCTTTTACCTATGCTTTTCTTTTTCTAGTTATGTATATTGTATATCTAGTGTAAATCCAAGCCAACACAAGTCTTTTATTAATTTTTTTTTCAGTGCATTCTTTATCTAAGCATTCATATTGACAACAGTGTATTGACCGAATATAATTCGGTCGTGTCGAAACAGATCTATTTATCTTTCCTAAGTTCGGTTTGTGATTTGACTTCGAAATTCACTTAATCAAATTTATATGTCTTCGTTCTATTTCTATTTCTTAGGATATAAGAAGTTGTTTTTGTATGAGATAAAAAAAAAAAAAAAAGTCTTTTTTTTTTTTTTGATTGAAAAAAAAATGGATAACATAAGTGATAAGAGACATTCTGTAAAAATTAGAAATTTTCCTTTATTATTCTATTTCTTATTTCTTTTTATCTTTATCTAAAAATTTTTAGATTCTCATTGAATCTGGTTCTTTTTCTTTTTTTTGATTTCGAATCAATTAGAAATTTGTTATTCGAATTCGTTAGAAATTTTTGGTAGTTCAATGTTTTGATTGATTGCGTCGTGCAATTTTATCTTGTATTTATTTTCCGTATGGATTTCCACGTACGAAGTTTTGGTTCTTGGGGTTGCTAACTCAACGGTAGAGTATTCGGCTTTTAAGTGCGGCTAGCATCTTTTATACATTTGTATGAAGTAAGAGATTCGTTCAGACCCTCGGTAGAGTTTGTAAGACCACGACTGATCCTGAAAGGACTGAATGGAAAAAACAGCATGTCGTATCACGTATCAATAGAGAATTCTGAAAATATTTCATTCTTACCGTTCAAAACCTTATTGGCAGTGAATTCTTAGTAAGAAAGAAAATGCAATGAATTCGAATTCAGAGTTGGGTCATTTGAATAAGTGGATAGAGTCCTATGACGTGACACCAATTAATTATAGGGAAAGAAAAAGCAACGAGCTTCTGTTCTTAAATTTGAATGATTCCCCGATCTAATTTCATGTTAAAAATATATTAGTGCCTGAGACGGGAAAGGTTTTCCATCAAGGG
>JAMXBB010000157.1:0-2500 GCA_024138015.1 Lumnitzera littorea | reverse complement strand
AATTTCATATGTGGCAATTCCGCCAAGATCTCTTCGTTAGTTGGGGGAAGAATCCGCACGAATCGGATTTTTTGAGGAACATATCGAGAGAGAATTGGATTTGGTTAGACAATGTGTGGTTGGTAAACAAGGATCGGTTTTTTAGCAAGGTACGGAATGTATCGTCAAATATTCAATATGATTCTACAAGATCTAGTTTCGTTCAAGTAACGGATTCTAGCCAATTGAAAGGATCTTCTGATCAATCCAGAGATCATTTCGATTCCATTAGTAATGAGGATTCGGAATATCACCCATTGATCAATCAAAGAGAGATTCAACAACTAAAAGAAAGATCGATTCTTTTGGATCCTTCCTTTCGTCAAACGGAACGAACAGAGATAGAATCAGACCGACTCTCTAAATGCCTTTCTGGATATTCCTCAATGTCCCGGCTATTCGCGGAACGTGAGAAGGGGATGAATAATCATCTGCTTCCGGAAGAAATCGAAGAATTTCTTGGGAATCCTACAAGATCCATTCTTTCTTTTTTCTCTGACAGATGGTCAGAACTTCATCTGGGTTCGAATCCTACCGAGAGGTCCGGTATAGATCAGAAATTGTTGAAGCAAGATGTTTCTTTTGTCCCTTCCAGGCGATCGGAAAATAAAGAAATAGTTAATATATTCAAGATAATTACGTATTTACAAAATACCGTCTCAACAATTCATACTATTTTATTAGATCCGGGATGGGATATGGTTCCGAAGGATGAACTGGATATGTACAGTTCCAATAAGATTTCATTCTTGAACAAAAATACATTTTTTGATTTATTTCATCTGTTCCATGACCGGAACAGGGGGGGATACACGTTGCACTACGATTTTGAATCAGAAGAGAGATTTCAAGAAATGGCAGGTCTATTCACTCTATCAATAACCGAGCCGGATCTGGTGTATCATAAGGGATTTGCCTTTTCTATTGATTCTTACGTATTGGAGCAAAAACAATTCTTGAATGAGGTATTCAACTCCAGGGATGAATCGAAAAAGAAATCTTTATTGGTTCTACCTCCTGTTTTTTATGAAGAGAATGAATCTTTTTATCGAAGGATCAGAAAAAAATGGGTCCGGATCTCCTGCGGGAATGATTTGGAAGATCCAAAACCAAAAATAGTGGTATTTGCTAGCAACAACATAATGGAGGCAGTCAATCAATATAGATTGATCCGAAATCTGATTCAAATCCAATATAGCACCTATGGGTACATAAGAAATGTATTGAATCGATTCTTTTTAATGAATAGATCCGATCGCAACTTCGAATATGGAATTCAAAGGGATCAAATAGGAAATGATACTCTGAATCATAGAACTATAATGAAATATACGATCAACCAACATTTATCGAATTTGAAAAAGAGTCAGAAGAAATGGTTCGATCCTCTTATTTTTCTTTCTCGAACCGAGAGATCCGTGAATCGGGATCCTAATGCATATAGATACAAATGGTCCAATGGGAGCAAGAATTTCCAGGAACATTTGGAACATTTCGTTTCTGAGCAGAAGAGCCGTTTTCAAGTAGTCTTCGATCGATTACGTATTAATCAATATTCGATTGATTGGTCTGAGGTTATCGACAAAAAGGATTTGTCTAAGTCACTTCGTTTCATTTTGTCCAAGTTGCTTCTCTTTTTGTCCAAGTTGCTTCTTTTTTTGTCTAACTCACTTCCTTTTTTCTTTGTGAGTTTCGGGAATACCCCCATTCATAGGGCCGAGATCCGCGTCTATGAATTGAAAGGTCCGAATGATCAACTCTGCAATCAGTTGTTAGAATCAATAGGTCTTCAAATCGTTCATTCCAAAAAATGGAAACCATTATTATTGGATGATCATGATACTTCCCAAAAATCGAAATTATTGATCAATGGAGGAACAATATCACCATTTTTGTTCAATAAGATACCAAAGTGGATGATTGACTCATTCCATACTAGAAATAATCGCAGGAAATCTTTTGATAACACGGATTCCTATTTCTCAATGATATCCCACGATCAAGACAATTGGCTGAATCCCGTGAACCCATTTCATCGAAGTTCATTGATGTCTTCTTTTTATAAAGCAAATCGACTTCGATTCTTGAATCATCCACACCACTTCTGCTTCTATTGTAACAAAAGATTCCCCTTTTATGTGGAAAGGGCCCGTATCAAGAATTCTGATTTTACGTATGGGCAATTCCTCAATATCTTGTTCATTCGCAACAAAATATTTTCTTTGTGCGGCGGTAAAAAAAAAACATGCTTTTTTGGAGAGAGATACTATTTCACCAATCGAGTCACAGGTATCTAACATATTCATACCTAACGATTTTCCACAAAGTGGTGACGAAAGGTATAATTTGTACAAATCTTTCCATTTTGCAATTCGATCCGATCCAGTGGTTCGTAGAGCTATTTACTCGATCGCAGACATTTCTGGAACACCTCTAACAGAGGGACAAATAGTCAATTTTG
>JAMXBB010000156.1:0-16035 GCA_024138015.1 Lumnitzera littorea | reverse complement strand
ATTTTTAACCAATAATAATATTTAAGTATTTAGTGATATTTCATTCCTTTCCTTAACCATCTTCAAACATAGGAAATAAATTTTCATTTCTATTTTTATTCCATTCCATTTTGGACTATTCCTTGATACAATAACATGACATTAATTCATTGAGATGGGATGCATTAAAATCATAAGCTGCTTACATTCTTATAGAAAAGTATCTCGCTAAAAGTATTTTACTTAATACCATAACAAAATCACAGTTAGAAAATACGATTTTGTTGCATGAATTCTTGTGATGCATTTTACAAAGAAAGTGCAAGTTAAATATACGATTTAAAAATCTCATGTTGGCCCTTTGATTTCGTTAGTAAAGTAAAATGACACTAAAATGTGAAGCTATATTATTAGTAAGCTAATGCCTTATTTATGGTCGGGGGCCTTTTCTAGCTATCCTTAGAGTAACTTTTATTTGTTGAGTGTAGCTAATACGATTTGCTTTCCTCAATGACTAAGGCAACCTGACAACAATTCAATGATAAGGTCTTGTCAATTAATCCTTCATTCGGTTTTTAAATCACATAATTTTCGATAAAAGAAAAAAAATTTACTTTGTTACTGTGTTAATTCAAAGAATAAATAAATGACATCACTTGCATCTATCCTCAGCGTATTATCATTAGTATATCACATGTCTTTTATATAAAAGACTTTGAAAAGCATTGATCATTTTCCTTAAAAACATTGGATCCTCCCTTTAAAGGAAAATGTTTTCCCTTATATAAGAAAATGTTTTCTATTTAAAAGATCGTTTTTAGTCTAACAAATAAAAGAAAATAAGAAAAATATATTCTAAAAATTATTTTCTCTAAGACTAAAAAAGCCCTTAATGTTTCTTTCAATTTCTTTTGTTAAAAAAAATATTACCTTAGCAATAAAATATTTTTCCCTTGCCCACTAACAATAAACAACTATAATAATTACTAGTAACAATTTAAATTATAAATTGGCAAATTTTGTCCCAAGTTTTACCAAGTATCCAAATTTCAATCAAAATTAATCTAACATGTATCAACATATCGGTGATACACGATTAAATTTTCATGATTTTACAACCATAGAAAATTAGAAAATAAAAAATTAGAATCTTGGTAACTACACCTATAAATAGCAACTCACCTTTCTCTCCTCTCCAAATTCAAGTATCAGACCCGAAAATTCATAAGGGAGTAATTTGTTGAAGATTTGCACTTCTCTAATGTGGGTTGATGTAATGGTGATGGGTGGTGTTGGTCAAAGCTTGGCATTTTGGCTGTTTAGGCGATTGAGATTTTGAAATTTGTAAAGCCTTCATTTCTTATTTATTTGAGTAGTCCTTTTAACTATGAATTCTTCATAACCTTATCATTATATGTTGTTTTTCTTACATTTAATTGTACATGTTTTGTATTTTTAATATTCTTTGAAAGTTTCTACTATATCGAAAAATATCAAGTGATTGACCTTATAAATTGCCCAAAATCTCTTATAGTTTTCTACCCTCCATATAATTTTTAGGTGACATAGTTACCATTTATTAAACTACTTTTTATTTATCTTGCTTCTTAGGCTTTACTTCTTAAGATGATATTAAATTTCCTATTAAATATTATATTTTTAGAATAACAGTTGTTGTTAAACCTATTCATTTTGATTACTTTTAAATTGATAATGAGGATTTTATATGAGTAATAGCTTAGCTACTCATTAGTTTAACTTTTATCCCACAATATACTTAACCATATTTTTTACATATGGAACCCCTACCTTTATATTAAAAATATTCATGATTTTCAATAGTCATTGTTATATTCTTCAATACTGCATAAAAATAATTACATTTTAACTATTTCTTTTAAACTAAATTCATTTTACTTAAAACTAATGACCAATAACATCTAAAAATTAGATTAGTAGCTACTGTTTTATTAAATCATAATACTTTCTTAAGAAATTATCTTGTTTCCCTTTATGACCACAATAGAATATACTTCTTTCTTCTTAACCCTAAGAATTATAAGCAACTATATTTTTATCAAACTACTTCATGCATTACCATAACGATATCATGGAATGTTTTATTCCTTCATCATTGGCCACCTTCTAATTCGTTTTAATCTTTATACTATCTTAATAACTAGTGCATGCATTGCATCCCATGTATTATTGCATTAAATAAGCCTACGAAACACCACCCATCTAGTGAGGAACATAGGGTTTCTTTTTTCTAACTTTGAGAAACCGAGCAACAAAAGAGGAGGTTATCATATGGGGTTAGGAGCTATCGTAAGGTATGGGAATAATCCTGTAAGTTTGGAATTGGGAAAATAAGTAATAAAATGATTAATTAATATAATATTGAATTTTATGAAAATTGTCCATTATTTATCGGAAATACTTAAAATGAATTATGATAATTAACGAATTAATAGAAATAAAATATATGTACACTAAAAATCATAAAATAACTTAAATAATATTTAAAAGTATTTGTTTATACCGTATATATATTTATATGTAAGTAGAAATATGCGAAATTAATTAAAATACGCAAAATATGCTCAGTTAATGTTAATTAATTAATTAAAGGAAATATATCAATAATTAAATAAAAATCAAGAAAATTATGGAACTGTCCAAAATTGAGGCATGATAACTTAGAAATAGAAAAAACAAAATCAATCAATTAAAATGTAACAAATAAAAAGTAAAAAAAAAAAAAAAGATAAGATAAGGCTAATGTCATTTCAAATTAATAAGGAAAAATATTTAGGAAGCTCTATAAATAGCCCAATTTTCAACTGAAGCTCGTTTAGGCAGTTAAGAATCTAGGAAAATTGAGAAAACACCAAAAAGAAAGAGTTAGGTTTTTTTACAAAATTTAGATAAAAATCCGTTTAATTAGAACCTTAGAGAGGAACCAATACCCTACAGCAATCTGGGAGTGGACAGCCACCACCACCACCACATGGTGATGGCAACACCTACACCAGTCGATATACCTAGGGCTACCAATTCGGGTAAGTCCAATTTTCCTTTGAATTTTTCATATTTTGTTAAAAATACTAAATATGTTTAGAAAATTGTGAAATTTGGTATTCTAAGGTTTTTAAGTATGTAGATTTAGGGAAAAATTTTATTTTGATGATTTTATATTTAAAAATATACTGTCCTTAAGAAACCGAACAAATATCGAATTGAAAATAAATAGGCTTAGGAGCGTAATTTTGGATTCAAAAGTTTTGTATAGGCTACTTAGGTAATACAGAATAGTGCTACGGAGTCCTTTTTGAAAAATTAATTTTCAAAAATTTTAAGTGATTTTTAGGCCCTTAAAATACATATATAATTAGAGATTTTTTTGGTTAATTAATGATTAATGGAATAATTATTGACTTAGTATATAATTAGGGATTTTAAGGTGTTCATATTTGATGGAGTATAATATTTATAGTATTTAGGGTGTTAAATATAATTATTAGGGTATTATGTAGTGAATAGGTAATAGATAAAAATAGTATATTTTAAGTTAATTTTGTAATTTAGGGTAATTAGGTATAAATTTTGACTTAGGATGAATTTAGATATTTTGAAATGTTATTTAATATTGGGAGATGATATTTGAAGTGATGGAAATATTAGATGTGTATATTATGTACATATTAGGTGATAATATATAATATATAAGTAAAAGAAATTAATAAATAGGAATATATTAAGTTAAAATTGATATTATAATAATAATAGGAATATATACAAAATTTGGTAGGAGACTCAAATTTAAGTATTTATATAAAAAATATAAAATTTTCTCACATCAAGAATAAACTCGATAGTTAAGTTTGGATACATGGTATACCATACAAAATAAAATACTGATTAGGAGTTAAATATGATATTTAGGAAACTTGAGAATAATGTGATTAATTTCACCTTATGGGTCAAAGTGAATTTTTAGAGTTTACGTATAAAATCGTACTTAGAAACAAAATTAGTTACTAATTTAAATATTAATTCGAAAACCAAATCGAAACTTAGCATAAATTAAGAATAATTATAAAAGACTTGAAAACCTAAATGATTAAGTATATTAAACCCTAAACCAAAGATAATAATAAGCATTATAAGATAAAACTAATCTATAATAGTTACGTAGAAAACTGAAACAATATTTGTATTATAGGGATTTTTTGAGATGGTTAGTACGAGTTGCACTTATAGTAAGTAAGTGAAAAGTTTAGGTAAGTTGGAATTAATATCTTGTTATATTTCAGAGTACTAATTTGTAGTATTTGGAGGCTTGAAATTGTACTTAATTATATTTGTTAAATAGTTAACTGTGCGCATGTGTTTGTTTTTGAGTTGATAATATGATTTGGTTTACTGCTATGACTTGTATTGTGTGATTTATATGAGATGATTGATTACTCTGGACTTGCAAATATAAATCGGACTTGTATAGCAACCAATTAGGGGAAACTTAGGGTTCTCTGGCCAAATACCGATCCCTTTAAAATAGATAACGCTGGATAACATAATTGGTTCATTCTTCATTCTTAGTCGAACTAAGTGATAGGTGAGGAGATTATAATAAGGGTGAAATCAATGGTTCGAAGGTAGTAGTGGAAGGAGCGATGTCTCCATTACACAAGCTTAGGTTTGGTCTATTGCACAAGCTTGGGTTTGGTCATAAGCTGTTGCATTAACGAAAACTCCTCAACCTAGATTAGAGCGGGTACAATTTCTCTAATCTCATGACAAGTCAAATAACGTTGTGCGATGGTATATGCTTATACATGCATAGCATCTAACTAATTTGGATGATAACCCTAGTTGTGTTTACTGTATAGTTTTAAGTCTCCATCCCAATTTACTAAGCTATGGTTGCTCACATCTCTATAGACATTGTCACAGGTATTAACGAAGAAGCGGTCTATAATTACCCTAAAGTTAGCAATTACTTGATCCTAGGAGAGTAAGGATATAAACTGAAGATTAGATGTATTCTTAAGTTTAGATTTATTTTTTAAACTTTTAGTATTAATTTACAAATTACTCAAGTAGATTATGTTAGGTTGCTAAATCTTGTAATAGACTATGATTATTTTAATGTAAGTATGTATTTTCTTTAAGCTCATATGTAAATAACGTGTTTAATTTATGAATTGTTTACTTCAAAATGGGTTAGTCGTTAATGTCTTATATAAATTAAGTCTAAGATGGTAGTTATATGGTCAATTTCTATTTTAAAATTGTTTGCACAGTAGGATTATTACGACTCTGCTGCTTCGGGACATGACAAAGGAGACATGCGAAATCCACTGCATAACTTTAGATTGGAGGGATGTATGTTTATTATGTGAAGAAGCTATCAAAAGTGAAGCTAGAGTAAGGTTAATTTCTCTAGTTTCAATGTACTGGCAACGTCATGCATATGGCATTGACTGTTGCACTATACTCTAAAAAACTCAACATGTCCTATTTATTTACATATGACGCTTATTCTATACCACTTACTAAGTTATTGGTTTGCTCACTTCCTCATAAACTTTGTAGGTTTTCCACAAATTTAATAATGAAAATGGTTACACCTTCAACTCAAGTAGGTGAAAAACAAAATAGATAGGAACGAAAGAGAAAGACAAGTAACTAACACCTCATTAATGTAAACTTAGGCCTCACCTTTAACCCTAACAACCATTTGTAAATACTAGCAAATAAATGAGTACATTGTTCATCAAGTAACGGCATTAAATTGAAAGCCTTATGTATATTGTCACACCCAAAACAGAAAAAATCATAACAGTTTCGCCGTATAAACTAACCTAAGATAGAAGCTAACCTTATAGTTGCTATCGTAGATATAGTTCACACAAAGTATATACAACTCAACTAGCTTAAAATGTCTGTTCTGACACCTGTTAATAACCAAACTTGTGGTAGAGCTTTATAAAATACATGTTTTATACAACTTGTTGTCTAGTACCACAACAATATTTACACAAACATTTTACGTCCAAAGGTGAAGTTTACAATCGGAGTTTATTAAAATCCATAAGTTTTGCAATCAATATACAATAAATTAGGAAATTAATGGACTCCTAGGGAATTCCCAATTAGTTTCCTCAAAAACTAAAAAACAAAGTCAAAAGCCCAGGTTTAGTTGATTCATCGATTCTCACTTTCCCAAACAACAATACACTATCTGAACATCCTGACTTTAATCAACACCTGCAAAAGAGTTTATAGGGATATGAGCACAACTAGCTTAATAAGTGGGACGGAGTCAAAAGAGTACTATACAAACACAATTAAGATTAATAATTATGATGAAATGCAATGCAATCAATCAAATGAAACATCACATAATGTTGTCCGGTCCACTGTGAGGTAAGAGAAATTACATCCACTCCAACTTGGATTGAGGAGTTTTATTACGACTTAATTCAGACCAAACCTGGGCTTATGTAATGAAAAACACCCTCCTCCCATATCCGCCTTCGAACCACTGCCGCTAACCTTACCGCGACCTCATCGCCTATCACTTAGTTTGACTAAGGATGGGAAAAGGACCATTTTAGCTATCCCCATCAAAAGAAGTCGGTATTTAGCTTGATACTCTTAATCATTTCCCCTGATGGGTATTATGTATGTCCAGTTTCATTTTAGTTAAATAAACGTTAGTTTTAATTAGGGGTGGCCAATAAGTTTATACAATACAGAATCGATGCAAACATGTAGAACAGCACACCAATGAGTTGAATTCTTGTTATAATTGAGTATCATCCACATATACAGTATGCGCACAATCAACTAACTACAAACACAGTCGAAAGTACTCTTAGGTCTCCGAATACTTTAAATAGTATCCTAATAAGTGATGAAGCCACAATCTCAACTTACTTGTTTAGACGTTCACTATTGTTGACTTAAATTGTCAACTGTCTTTGTATTGGAAGATCTTATTTACACAAAAGACTCAAATTTAGTTTTCGTAATAATTACGAAAATATTAGGGTTTAATTTAAAACGGTTATAAATATATTATTATTATTATTATTATTTCCATAATATATAGTCGTATTATTACTATGTCATGCCCCAAAGTGGCAAAAGTCGTAACAACCATACCGTGTAAACCATTTTAAGATAAAAGTTGGCCTTACAACCGCTATCATAGACCTGATCTACACAAGGCGTTTACGACTAACCCACTTTGAAGTAAATAATTCATAATTTAAATAAATCATTTACCCAAGAAAGTGAGAAAATATATATATACACTAGAATTCAGTTATTATATTTAACATTTACAACGCTTCACCATAATCTATTTCCTAGTTAATACATTATTCAGAAATGAAAAATTCTAAGATAAGAGTTTAGACCTTAAAAATATATGTTTGTTCTTCAAATGTTTTCCCTCACTCCCTAGAATCTAATAATTACTAATTTCAGAGTAATTGTAAGCCGCTTCTTAGCTAGCATTTGCAACGACGTCTATAGGAATGTGAGTAACCACAATTCAGTAAGTTAGAATGAAGGACTTAAAACTATACCACAACCACAAACACAAACAAGGTTATCAACCAAATCATTTGGTGCAATGTATGTTTAAGTAAATGCCATTACACAACGTTGTCTAGCCCGCGTGAGATTAGAGAAATTGTGCCCGCTCTAATCTGGGTTGAGGAGTTGCCGTTGGTGCAACAGCTTACGGCCAAACTTAGGCTTATGTAATAGAGACACTGCTCCTCCCGTGATTACCTTTGAACCAGTGATTTTACCATTGCTGTAACCTCCTTACCTATCACTTAGTTCGACTAAGAATGAAAAAGGGACCCATTATGCTATCCAGCGCTATTCCTTTTGAAGGGGTCGATATTTGGCCGGAGAATCCTACGTTTCCCCTAATGGGTTATTATACAGGTTCGATTTATATTTACAAGTCATATCTTTGTTAAATTCAGTTTAAGGTGGTCGATCACTTCATACAATACAAGCCAGAACAATAAACAAAATTATAGTATCACTCATAATTAAGCACATACACACAACCAACTATTTAACAAGTACAACTAAGTATAATTTCAAGCCTCCAAAATATAGCAATGTATTAATCCCAACTTACCTCGACTCCTCACTCACTTACTTGAGGTCCAACTCGCTCGGACCATCGCCGATTATCTCTATAACACAAACGTGGTTTTAGTTTTCCATATAATTGTTATAGGTTGGTTTTATCTTATAACGAATATTGTTATATTTTGTTTAGAGTTTAATATGTCCAGTTACCTAGGTTCTCAAATCTTTTACAATTATTTTGGGTTTGGGGTTAGGTTCGGGTTCAGTTTTCGCATCAATTTTCTAAATTAGGTTCTAGTTCTAGTTTTAATTTGATTTCTAAGTACTGTTTTATACCCCGACCCTAAAAACTCATTTCAACTCGTAATATGAAATTAATTACATTACTTTTAGATATCCTAAATACCATCATTACCTTTAATCAGTATTTTATTCTACCTAGTATACTTAAATCCTTATTAGTATGCGGAATTTACTCTTGATGTAAGAAATTTTTACATTTTTCATATAATTACATAAATTTAAGTTTTTATCAGATTTATTATATATCCCTATTATTTATATAATATTAATTTTTATCCTAATATTTTCTATCTATTATATTTTCAATAATTGCATATTATGTATCATCACTCATCATGTACATAATACATATATAATATTTTTATCACTCTAATTACCATCTCCTAACATCAATTATCATTTCAAAATGTCTAAATTCATCCTAAATAAGATTTTACACCTAATTACTCTAATTTACAAAATTAAATTAAAATTTACTATTTTTTTCTGTTACTTATTTACTACATAATTAGCCTAATAATTATATCCAACACCCTAAATACTATAAGTATCATATTTCATTAGATTTCAACATCCTAAAACATATAATAATTCACTAAATCAGTAATTAACCCTAAATTGCCTATTTTATGCCTTATTTTAAGGCCTAAAAATTATCTAAAAATTTAGAAAATTAATTTTTGAAAACAGGCTTCATAGTACTGTTCTATATTATCTAAGTAGTCTATACAAAAATTTTGGGCTCAAAACTACACTCCTAAGATAATTTATTTCTAAACAAAAACATACTTGGTTTTGCATGATTTTTTAAGGATCATATATCATGGGATATATTTTCATCAAACTAATATTTTTCTTAAAAACTAAATACTAAAATATTCAAGAATAACAAAATTCATAATTTTTTAAGAATATTTACTATTTTTATAAAATTATATAAAATCAAGCTAGAAATTAAACTTATCGATTTGGGTGGCTTTAGCCACCGTTAGTGGCCATGGGTGTGTCGACCCACCTGTGCGCTGCCACCACTGTGTGGTGGTGGTGTCTGTCAACTTCTAGTTGCTTGTTGGGTCTAGGTTCTCCTTAGAAGCTCTAACTGCATAGAGTTTTGCTAATTTTTTGTAAAATCCTAATTTTCTCCCAATTTCGCCTCTCTCTAATTTTCTAAGGTTTCAAACTGATCAAATGAGCTTTTGAAAAATTTGAAGTATTTATAAAGCTTTAGGGAAATTATTGTACATTAATTTGATTAGACAATTGTCTTATCTTCTTCCAATTTCCCTTTTATGTTATTCTAATTTAATTGGTTAATTTTTTTCTTATTTTTCCCAGCTACCACGACTTAAATCTGAATCATTCCTTATTTTTTATAATTTTTATTTATTTTTTATTAATTAATTATGAATTTTTTTTAATTATTTAGTATTATTTTAGCACATTTTACGTATTTTAAGTAATTACACATATTTCTACCTACATGTAAATTCATATATAGTGCAAATAAATATTCTTAAATATTATTTAGTCATTCTATGATTTTAACCATACATTTAATTTATCTCTAGCTATTCGTTATTTATCGGAATACATTTTACGCATTTTCGATAAATAACGAGTTATATACTTAAAATTTAAAAATTTTATATTCTTTTATTTTATTATTTATTTTCTTAAATTCAAATTTACTAGATCATTTTTACTAATATTTCTAACTTTACTTTATAATTTAGGCTCAATCGAATCTTTTAATCGATTGGAACTCCGAGTGACTGGTTGTAAGGTTTATACACTACACATTGAGTTAAGTTATTAATTGTCAATACTATACATTATATATACCATTATGTATTATATATTGTTTCAATCATATCGAAACGTACTTTTAATTTATTAATTCACATTTTAATTTCGGTAAAGTTACCGAAATATGTATATTCTTAAATATGATAAAATTATAGGTTATATTACTTAAAGTTATCCGATTTTAACAAAATTAGTATAATTGGGTTTGTATAAACCTAACGAGATATTTTACGAATCCTATTTTTAAAGACGACTTTCAACAAGTTGTTCGAGTTTTTAATACAGTTATATATAATTATATAAATATGATCATATTATAAGTAATTTACCTTATTAAATTGTATTTTACTTAATTTGTCCATATATCGTTATAATATAAGTATTATCTAATTCTAATATACCTAAAGTGTATCCCAATAAAAAAAATATTAGTAAATATAATAAAAATATTCATTTAATCCAATCTGATCAGCAATCATATATATATAGTTTTTATTTAACTATTTAATTCGTTTTAGTTTATTAATATTAAAAATACATCTCTACAATTTTATTAGGTAAGTTCGTAATAAATAGTCTAGGTTTCCAAATAATTCCTTAAAAATTTCTATAAACTCCTAAAAATATAGGGAATTCAGTTATCACTTGGTTTTATGTTTCTGACTTATCGCCTATATACTTGTATTTACTATTTTACCCCTAAATTATCCTAAATTACTCAATTATGATTCTTTTTACACTAAATTAATTTCAATTTGACTCAATATTGTTATTATTTATCATAGATCAGTACATGTCCATTTCATCAATTAATTTCATAATTTCCTATTTAATTCATAATTTCAGCCTATTTTCAAGCTATTTTTAGGCTAAAAAATACAATAAATATTAAAAATATTCAAACCAAAATTCAGGCTACATAGCAATTATTTATATATCATACACATCCTACACAAAAATTTTCAGCTAAAAACAATGTCATTTAGTACATTTATTTTATAATTCTAAATGTGGATGAATAGTAAGTTTCTTAAGAAAGTATATTACATATTACGAATTTTTCAAAAATAAAAATATCACGTGACAACATGTTCAAAATAACCTAAGTGCAATTTTTTTCATAATTTTCTGGGTGAATTTACTAATTTTTAAAAATTATTGAAAAACAGGACAGAGAATCGACCTTGGTGTTCTTGGTTACTTCGGTGGTCGGCGACAGTTGGGTGATTGTCGGACAGCCTAGGCACAGTGGTGACTAGTAGTGTCTGGTCGGGCTCTACAGCAAAATCATTTTAGGTTATGATTCTATGCTTCTATCTTAGTACGAATTTTCCTCTATTTTTGTCTAATTTTCTTGAATTATTCTATTTTCCAGATTTTTTTTTCTTTCTATTCTTAGTTCTTAATTACTAAACTATTGCTGGTCTGCTGAGGCTTTAGTATTTATAGGGCTTTTCCATTGCTTAGGAATTTTTTTTTAGTTTTTCTTTTGTTTTCTCCCCGATATTTGAAGTAGGAAGTGTCTTAAATAGATCTATTTACTTTTGAATCAACAACTATTTGACTTCAAGGCTTGCCACGGTGATTCTCCAAAATTTCCAACCACAAATTGATTTATTAGGATAGGATTTTCAATTATTTTAGTATTTTAGATATTTTTATTAATATTTAGTTATTTAGTAATATATGAATATATATCCTATGTATATATCACGCGTAATATATAACTATACTAATATAATTTAGTTTCTAATATATCTTTTATTTTTAGGATATGTTTTCTTGATTACTTTCATGAATTCAATGCATTATATAATAATTACATAATTTAGGATTAATTTACGGGTATAATTATTATTTATACCGGGTATACTCATAAAAATACATGTATATTTATATAGTAAATTCTACTATATTAACTCATTTTATAGCTCAATTAACTTATCTCTAAGTTCTCATCACAATCTGAGTTCGATTTTTGGAGTTCCGAACATTTTAGTGCTATATTAAGTATTCCTACTTCTAAGGGCAAAATTAGGATTTTTAGTTATTATTTCTAAAATCTAACTTCACTTTGTCACTTCATATAACTTATTTTATTTTAATTATAAAGTTTGGACTCAATCGTTAACTTTTCCTAAAAATCCTAAATCCAGCTTTGGTTATCCTGAATTCAATTTTTAGGAGCTTACATATATTAATATAGCTTGTGACAATAGTAAGGTACTAAGCTACCACAAGTAGTCCATATATATGATAAGGCTATTTGTTTGGGCCCATGGGGCATAATAGATGCAATTTTGGTATATTTGTAATCAATCATAAAGGAGTAAATTTTTTATGCCATATTTTAGAGCTTATTTTAGCTTGTACTGACTCTTTTTTAATGTGATGTTCATTTCCTTTGGCACTAAATCTTTCAAGTTGTTCCATATAAATTTTCTCCTCTAAGTAATCACGAAGAAATGTTGCCTTTATATCTAATTGCTCAATCTCTAAGTTCAAAATAGCGATTAGCTCAATAACAACTTGAATGGAAGACAGATTAATGCCAAAATTTCATCTAATTCGATATCTCTCTTTGGCTTAAAAAAAAAAATGTTTATCTTTTGACTAAATCCCTTACAAGCAATCTTACCTTACATTTAAATTGTGAGCTATTTTCTTTAACCTTTAATTTGTTCACCTATTTAATTTTACAATGGCCACTTGACCTTTGGCAATTATGCATAATCATAAGAAATATTTTGTGTTTCTGCATGATTTTTGCTCTCCCCATTTGTTAGCATCAAATACCCATCTTTCAACATCACATACTGGCAAATTTTTTTGAAATAATAATTTAAAAATTAAATAATTAAAATATAGATCTAATAATATGTATTTATATCAACTATGTACATAATAGGTATCTTAACAAAAAAGTAAAGATGATATAATAGGAAACTCATGGAAAACTTTCCATAAGATAGATTCCCTTAAATTCTCACCCAATCTCTACAAATAAGATCATTAACCATCTCTCACAATTGTTTTTAGTAAGAAAAACCTTTCTTGCTACTATAGGAGAGAGAGAAAGGGCCAGAAGGCATACCATACCATATATGTCCTTTTGATTTTGGAACATAGAAATTATTATATGGTATAATCGGATTATAAACATACCTATAAGAAAGATAAGACCTCTTTAATAATAAATATAATTATAAACCTTAGAGATTCATAAATTGTTATTAGTATCTAAAACATCTATTAGACTTAGAATGTTAATATAAGAAATGGAAGGCTCCATAGGGTTGAATCAATAAGATGAATCTAATCAATGACTTAACTTGATCAACATCAGGCACTTTGATGATCCTTTGTTAATCCTTAAAAGTATCCTAATTTGATAAAAAGAAGGTCTACTCAAGAGTAATGATTTTTAAGATATGAGTTATTGATTTATGGTTTCATTACCCAACCTAGTTATTAAAACTGTGGGTGGAAACCTACTTGCTTGCTATTTGTGTGTGCTAAGATAATTGTTATATATTGTATTTATTATTTAATATGAATGTACGTATAAAAAGTGGTTATTTGCTTAAATTTTTTTATTGTTTTGGTTACAAAACATGCTTGTAAACCGATAAATAAAATTTGGCAAAAAAAAATCTGATAAATAAAATCTAACCTGGAAAAGAAAAATTAATAATTATGGTTTTAGTGAAAAAAACTAATAATAAGGTATCTATTACCATGTTTAATAAGCTAGATCCATCTATTGCATTCTTCCTTTTAATATTTTATATACGATTTGACTACTTCTACTTTCTCTCGAAGAATATATTTCAAAGTAGATATAGAGGGCTTATGCAATCAATGAATTCCAATCCTAACAATAGGTCTTATATGACCTTGTGAACAAGTATGTTTAACCATAAAACTAATTACTCACCAACTCTATAATAATAACAATAGCAAATCTTATTTGATTTCAACATTTATAAAAGAAAGTTGATGTTAGAAATGATTAGTTAAAAATCTAATCATTTCTAGATCAAAAACTTCAACACCAATTTGTGCCATGTTGGATAGCAATAGTGATAGATAGGTAGAGATCCCAAATCGAGATTAATATACAAATTCAAGCTTAAATGCATACTCAACAAGCAAATTTAGATCCTCGTTTACATGTATAAAGGAGGAAAAAAAAAAAACAGAGGAAGTTTTATTTATCTTGTTAATCAAGAAAGATTAGCCAGCTTGAGAAAATGAAGTACGATAGTACAGTGCGGACCCTGATTGAGATTCTCCTCCAACCTATCCGATCTACCTAGTGGGCATTGCATATGGCGACCGTTCGGGTCCCATTCAATACGTATGATTTTTATTTTTTATTATTATTTTTTTTAAAAAAGTTGCAGAAGGAAAAGATAAAACAGCAAAAGAGCCCCACTCCATTTAGCGTATATTCTAATGTTCTGACAGTAGCCAAGTTCAATTTGATGTGTCGTTTTTGAAGTAAAGAAGAATATGCATATGCTTTCTTAAAAGAGTCAAGTGTACGGAGAAAATATCGAGACCCTATGTGCAGTACTAGAACGATCAATTCAATGATTGTGCTTCTAGTTGAAAAAAAAAAAGAATAAGATTGCATACTTAAAAAGAGTAAGGTGGATTCAATACACTGAAAACCGTCTTCCGTATCTAAATCTATGTGCTCCAACAATCAATAATGCACCAAACACTTGCCTACAGGATTTTAGCAAAAGTTTTTCTTAATAAAATAAATAATTAAAGGTTCGACCGAATCAAAACTACTTATCAACTACATCAAGTTGATTTGGTTATATTCAAATCGAGTTTAACTCCAACTATTCGAATAGTTTATCGAACCTAGTTCCAATCTTATAAAATTTAGCTCGATTAGTTTATATGTTAGTTAGGTTCGATTTAAATTTGGATATGTTATATTATTTTAAGAATAAAATAATTTTAAAAATAAATTGAACTTAAACAAATTTAATTGATTCGAAGTCAACATTTGAGTCAAACTCCAGTTTTGAATTTTTAAATCAAGCTTGGACTTAGGTTTTTATTGTCTCGTCTAGATTCCATGCATTACAAACTCAACTACAATATTAATCATATTCTTTATTTGAGAAAACTCTCTTTGTGTATCGACTGTTCAATAAAAGGAAACCGAATGAAACTAAAAAAGAAGAATCAAACTAGATTTTTTTTAGGAAAAAAAGTAAATTTCTTTTTTCTTTTGGGTAAATAAGAAATTTCTATTCTTGTGACAAATTTTATAAGAACTCTAAATTATACTTCTTGGGATGTATATGTGACTTTTAAAACCATACATTGTTAGAATATATATCTACGAGTCTACTCAAAGGTATGTCATTTGCTAAACTTAGGAATTAAATTAGCTATCAAGACACCTTTAAAGTTCCTTAATTGTATAAATATTGATTTTATTAGCCTCTTATATATTGTTAATTCATGTGATTATTAAAAAAAAATTAATACTTTGATATGAGATTACATGTTAAACTTTTTATGTCATGTTGATATGAAAGAATGAGCCATTTCCACGTGTTTAAATGTGCTTTAAAAAGTTGGAGTTACAATTTCTCACAATCTCTAATTCAAGTTTTATGGAAGAATTCGATTTTAGTTTTAAAGAGAAAGAATTGCGACTCTATTTCATCTTATTTATATCTAATTATATAAATACACTTGCACCGGATATAAATACCTCTTTAAAAAGTTTAATGTTGGAAATTTTTTTTTTTAAAAAAGAACAATTGTCTCTTTACTCTTTGGGTAATA
>JAMXBB010000155.1:0-16541 GCA_024138015.1 Lumnitzera littorea | reverse complement strand
ATCTTTCCTTCATGATCCACATTCACTCGATGTTTAGTTAGCTAATCTATTCCTGGTATAGCATCAAATTATCTCATATCTAATACTACTTATTCCACAGGCAATTTATATAGATCTATACACACATTACCTCCCCTCAACTTTTGTTGCACAACTTACTCTCCTTTAGAAGGAGTTGTCACTATCAGATCATACCTTAGAATCTCTACTGGAAGTTTATTTTTATCAACATAGTCTTTGGATACATATGAGTGTGTTGTTCCCGTATCAAATAATGTATAAGCATAGTTATCTTCTAGGTAAACCAATCCTAAAATAACAATCACAATAAGTCATTACTTTAGGTTACAAAGTTTAGGTAAACATATAACACCTAATCATATGAAGAAATCTAGAAATCATATGGTTTAGGACTCATACTTGCAACTATGTTGTCATCCCTACCTTCTTCATCCTAGATTGCATACACCCTTCCTTGAACTCTAGGTCTGGCTCTAGCCTCTCCCAATTGGTTATTTCTATTAGTGGGTCTTGGCCCATTAGCTTGAGGTTGGTCTGGTCTTGCTTGTTGATCAGCAGTACACTTAGTAGCATTATGTCCCATCTGATGACACTTATAGTAGTATACACTTCTAGGGTTCGGGTTCTGGCATTGCCTAGCCATATGCACAACTTTTGTACACCTAAAACATTTCCCTTGAATTTTTGGACACTACATAGCTTGATGCCTGTCATTACATTTCCAACAAAGTGGCATAGCTCCGCTCAGCCTCTAATTCTTCTTAGGGGGTTGATAGGCCCTTTTTCCTCTTATCATTATATGGCTACTACTAGAACTCCCCATAAATTTCCTTTTCTTACCTTCTATTTCTTCAGCTACCCTTCGTAAGTCACAAGCTTACTTAATCAAATAAGTCCCATTGATCAAATCAGCATATCACACTAACCTTGTCCTTTTCAACTCGGCTTGAAAATAAAGATTTAGTTCAGCCCTAAATTGACTGACCTTAGTAAGTTCATTATTTGGTACTACTTCCAGGGTAAATTTCAACAATCTATTAAACTCCATTCATATTCTTCAATATTCCTGCTTGCTTACCACAACTTAAAATATTCTTCACACATTTGCCCCTTCACACTTTCAGGGAAATACTGCTTCAAAAATGATTCACTAAGGGCATCCCAACTTATGGGTTCTACCATTGTCCATTTCTTACTTCTCTACCAATTATTCGCACGTTCATCCAATAAAATAGCACCAATCCCTACCCTTCTATTATCTTCTACCTTGTGCATTTCAAAAGCTTTTTCTAACGAATCAATCCATTATTTTGCAACTAAAGGATCAGTAGTTTTACCATCAAACAACATTACTATTCATGTACATAAGCCAACTTATGAGTTGCTATAAACCCTACAAATTTTAGGTTTTGGACTTAGAATCGAATTCGAAGAACTAATGATATTCCTTAGGCTCAATCAAATTGAAAAAATTAAAACTGACAAAATCTTAAATTGGAACCTTAAAAACGAACTTAAAAACCCTAGAGATAAAGTTCTATAAGCCTTAATAGCATACAAAGACTCTAAACTCCAAACCCTAGACTTGTAAAACCTTAGATTAAACTTTAAACACAATGAAAATCTTAAATTAAAATATTTAACTTGAATTATGTAAATCGCATAAACTCAATAACAAACAATAAGAGATATTTACAAATGATAATGATAAATCAAATTAAGTCAATAAAGTTAATAAATTAATGGAATTACTAATTTACCCTAAATGATATATTTTCTCCAAAAGTAACACTAAAATCATAAGTATACTTTCAAAGCCCTCAAACCCTCATAAAACCTTAAAACATGAGAAGTCCTCAAACGAATTAGAAAGTCTAATTTAGTATCAAAAGCCCTAATTAAATTAATAAACTCTAATTATATATCCACATTATTAAGTAATTATTAATAATTCACTAAATTACTGGAATAACCTCAATTTGCCTTCTAAAATCGTAATTGATTAGCGACAATCAATTCCAACCCTTAGAAACCCTAAATTAATTAGATAAAATCATCCATTAGGCTTGATTAACTTAATTAAATATGAAAAACCATAAACTATGTCTAACTATGGTTATCTATACTAGTAATTAAAGTCATAAGCTTAAATTGGATTATAATCATCTACGTACATTCATGCGTTGTAATTAGTTGGAAAAACAAGGGACTGCTCACTTTTAGTAGACAAACCATTTTCTCAATTAGCAAAAATCATAAAAAGCAAATTGGTCCCCACTTGTGCATGTACCATGCAATCATGAATGGAAGGGCTTTGTTCTCGACCACGCCCACTCATAATTAACCCCTTCTTGACCCCTCTATCTTTTTCCCTAGAATAAATCCTAGAAACACTCTCTAAACACATAATCCAAAAACAAAAGAAAAACAAGAAGGAATGAAACAATAGTAAGTTTCTCAGACCTGGTTGCACACCTGAACGCCCCAAGCTGTAACACTCCACCACCACTCCAAATGACACAAAACCACTTGTGTTTGAATTCTATTGCATCCCCCTTTCTTGCTGACAAACATCCTTCACCAAAGGATTTTTTTTGTTTTCCAAAAATGAAGTGAAATGGGCATGATTCCTAAACTTAAAAACTAAGGAAAAAATTATTAAAATGCTACCTTTGTTTACCATGTTTACATGCCTATACATGTGCATTTTCTTAGATTTTTAGCATAGTAAACATGTTACATGTAACTTTAGAAGCACATAAGTTGCAGTAAGATGATAACTTAAATCACATAAGTTGTAGTAAGATGATAACTTGAAGAAAAGTAGAAGAATTATCATGATATCTTCATTCTCATGTTAGAGCCAAAACATATGTATGTATATCCCCACTATATTTTTTATTTCTTATGTTTATTTTAGTAGGAAATGGCTTTAGGTGCATTTTAGTAGTAATTTGATACATGTTCTAGCAAGTTAAGTACATGATGTATAGAAAGCCCTAAAAAATCATCTTAAACCACCCTAAACATGTTGAACAACATGTTGTAAAATGTTTATTAATACATTAATCACATGATTAATTAAAGATAATTAGGATTTAGGACTTAATCTTACAAGATAAGAGGCTAAACAAGGTCTATAGTGAATAGTTAGCCCTAAAATGGACATTAGGTTTAGAAAAACCCACTTAAGACCCAATGAACTATTAGTATCAAATCTGAAACTCATGATAAAATGGGTCATTTAATCATTTTAGTAAACTATTAGACCCATTGGAATAGGATAAAGTCAAGACATGAGCCTTAAGACATGACTTAGGCCTAAATTTAACTAAAAGGCCTACAAACCGATCCTTGAGCCCACTTAATCACTCATCACCAGATCTATAACTTTGTGAAAAGTAAACTAAACTTAGGGCTAATGATAGGTTTAAGTCCAAAAAGGCAAGTAGGATTGAGCCTAAGGCTTTAAATTACAAAATGAGCCTAAAGAACCTTAAGAAAACCAAAATACAAGCCTAAATAATACATGACTAGATCTGAACCTAACTTAAAAAGACTCAAAGGAAGATATTTAAAAGGCTCACTAAACCCTGATGAGTTGAAGCCTTAAACTTAAGAAAAGAGCTTATTTAGGCCCATAAGAAGGATTAGCCCAAGATGACAATTTAAAGTATTAGGCAGAAAAAGTTCACTAAAAACATTTGAAAGGAATCTCAAAATATCAAGTGCTAGGCCTAAGATAAAAAACTAAGCCCTAGGCCCAAACCCTAAAGTGAACAAACTCGCCTTTTGGTTACATGAACTTATAAGACCCAAATTGAAAACTTGCTAACCCTAAAGCTAAAAAAGACCTTGTCAAATGAAATAACAGAAAAAAATGATGAAATCGACTATAAGAATGCGAAAAACAAACTTAAAATAAAGAAGTTAGGGGGAAAACAATTTTTAACCGTACTCAGGGATTAAGGTGAGCTTCAATAATTAGGTAGACTTTTAGGTTCTTGAAGAAACCCTCTTTTAGTTACATACACAGCATTATTATGTTTTAGGTGGCTTAATTTCTACTTCAAGAACCCTAAAGTTTAGGACAAGTAAGCAAGCAAGCCAAGTGAGAGAGTTTCGATAAACTACTACTTACTTGTGTTTGATAATTGCTTGATGTTTTATTGCTTGCCCTTGGTTGGATAATTGCTTGACGTTCTATGCCTAATCCATGTGATCGCCTTATTAAAATAGTTAAGTTTAAATATTTAGCCAAAATAACCGAATATACTTATTACATGTCTATAATGCATTAGTTACGGACTGTGATGTCTATAACTTTGTCGAGTTTTTTGAAAATTTTGCTAAAATACATTTTTGAAATGGTTTACAATTCAAATAAAGATTTATCAACTTAGTAAGTACTCATAGTAGTCTCTTATGACATTTTACCTGTTGAGGCAAAGCTAGTAAAGCATATTCAGTTGATTGATGATGAGTAGCCCGAGTAAGGACTCATATGATTTAGCTTGTAGAGCATTGTATCAATTTGTTGATAGTGACCTCGTGGGGCATTGTATTGATTATTGATAGTGGATAGCCTTAGATGGGGTCTACTTAATTGATTAGTATGGTATTCTCGATTAGGATAATAGTCGAGTTTCATCTGTTGGGACAATACCTACAAATAGATATTAGCCTAATATGCAAAATAGTGAATAATACTATTAAAGTGGTTACTAGATAATGTAAGATTGGTAACTATGACATGTAATTGATATTGAGCATAGTTAAAAAGCATAATTTTTAGGACTTCTAATTTAGAATTAGAGTCTGCTCGAGTCAATTACAAAGTTACAATAGCGTACTATCAAATCGATAATACAAAAAGGTATTTTTAGACTTTTAACAATATTGATTAGTCTCGATTCTTAACATATCTTAATAGTACTCAAAATAATCATCATGAAGATATAAATTTTCTTAAAATCGAATAAAAAATTAATAAAATACGATCGAAATAAGCTTAGAAATGTGATAGTAAAAGCTTTGAAAGTTTAGTACCAACCCGTAGTTGATTTAGGGTCTATGTGTATTTTCCTATGTGTGATAGGTGAGGAAAGATCACATCATCAAGCTTAGGATTTTATGCTATTGTTAAAACTTAGTAAGTGGATATTTCTATTTTTGAGCAAGTAAACCTATTCCTACTTGACTTGGAGTTAGTTGTGTCATAAACTACATTGATGTGTTGGATGCATTAGATACATAATTTTGTTGAATGTATGTTGAGTGAGTGAAATCTTTCCTCACGTATGACTAATTTGTCGATGCATATTTCTTTTTGGAAAACTTGGAAATTGAACTGTCCTCAAGGTGTTTGCTTAAGTGAACCATATGTGAAGGAATGAATTATAAAGTTGAAAAACAAAGCTGAAGTTGAGATAGTCAATTTGTTTATGATATGGAACTTGAGATTTGAGCCTAATATTAGGTTATTATACTATTTATTGCACTCATGGCATGGCACGACACAAAAGGACCTACGGGTCAAAATTCCGAAAGTTTGAATAATGCTAAGTTGGGTTTTGAGTATATAGAATTGCAATGCTCTACTTGTTATGGCTACGATGCGTGGTTTCAGCTAAGCCAGCTGTATGCTGGATTTTCAAACCATAGTGGGTTTTTTTTTTCCCTTTTTGTTGGGGGTTCTACTCTAGGTAGCTCCTTGTTGCACTAGGTTCTTAAATGTTGTATCCAGATGCTCGGGTATGTTGACTAACTAAATAGGGAATTGGAAAAGTATAGGATATCGATATTGATGCATGTCATGTACATGAGTATGATACGAATTTCTTGCATAGTAAATTTGAATTGATAACTCAAGTTATGAAATTGAATGTTCTATAGTATTGATCCTTTTGAATGTGTATTATACTTGTTTTGTGCTTATTTTATCCACTTTCACTCAGCTCATAGGGAGTTTAAGGGATACTTATGTATTCTCAAGTTATGAAGAGAATTGATTGGGCATCAATATCAGCTAGGGGAAAAAGTCTTGTAAGAGCGCATAGGACAGAGTCAGCCATTTTTGAAGAAGTCTTATTGTATTTTGATCTTAGCTCCATGAAGGATCTATACATACAAAATTAAAGAAAAAAAAAAGAAAGTAATGTATTTTAGGTTTGGTTAAGTTTTAACTGATGTACTCTCTTGTTTAAACAAGTGTAAAGTTGAACTCCATTGTAGTACTCTTTTGTTATAAATAGAACTTTTGCTGAATATAAACAAGTATTCCTATGTGATGATATATCTTGTCCTATGTTGGGATGTGACAATGGACATGGTGCAACGGTTTGTGTCAGCATTAGTAGGACTTGAAGGATCGAATGGGGATAAGTTAACTAAAGTTCAGTGTATTATCAAGCCATATGATGGGCATAACATTGATCTTGTAGTAGTAGATGAATGGATTGAATCATTAGAAAATGTTTTTGAAGTACATGAAGTTGAGGATAACAAGAAGGTGTAAATTGTTGCTATCTTTCTCGATGAAGATGCGAATAATTGGTGGAAGGGTAAGAAGCGATCGCTGACAGTACCCATCACTTGGGATATATTTAGAGGAGCATTTTGGTAGCAATACTTCCTCAAATGTGTGAGAAGTATTATAAGCTGAAGCAATAGGGTAAGAAAATTCAGGAGTATGAAATGTAGTTTAATAGGCTACTATACTACTAGCCCCAGAGGTTGTACAAATAATGAGATGACTAAAGTTGGTAGTGATATGAACTTGTGGATGAACATACAAACCCGATATTACGTGTAACCAAAGGGATAGGTCTAAGCCATAAGATGGCTAGAAAGATAAAAGAGATTCAAAGGTTAAGCAAGGGATTCCTGTATACTAACGAAGGATATGGCGCACCAACTCCTCATATGAGCTTAGGTCACACTTGATATGATGCATTAGTATGGCCAGAGGTCACTCACCACTACTCCACGCTCGAATGAGCTAGATAAGAATAGCTCAAGAGTAAGGGAAATACTTAGCTTGAGAGTAAGAAAAAGTTCAGTGTATTCTTTGTATTATGATGATCTCTCAACCTTTACAGTATATCGGTATTTATATCATCTCGTTAGGGAAAAGCCTAAGTTATGGAAATTCAAAAGAATGGTCCTTATTTGCTAAAAACAAAAGAGAATAATTTACAAAGAAAATATGAAATCGTGCAAAAGAAGGAATGTAGACGCCCTTTGTCAAAAAGGATAGTATAGATGTTAGTAAAGGATAGTGTACGTGCATTTTTATGGTAATTCTAATAGTATTGTGGTCTAAGTAGGGGTAGGCCTTGGTTCAAGCTTGTTCGGCACTAGAAGGGGCTAGACAATGGTTAGTTCAAGGACGGTTCACATTGGGTTGGCTTCGGATGGTCGGCTCTTAATAGTCCTGATTAGCCTTGGCAATAGTGGGGATTGCTGCATTTAGATTTGGCTCTGGGACTATGGTTTAATGGAGGGTTCGGCTCGACATGTTAGTTGATCACCTTAGCAATGTCTTGGATGATATGGAGAGCAAAGTAGCTCGATAGATTAGATTGGGGCAAGCACTACTCCTTAGTGCTTAACTCACCTCGGACAACTCAGCGAACCACCTAATAGAGCCTTCGAGCTCGGGAATGTGTAATTGGTTCTTGATCCCTATTATCCCCTTCGGGTTGTTTGAGATTTGGGATCAAATCTGGTTCAGGTCCAATTTGCTTATTGTTGGGAGTATAAGGTTGGAAGTCAGTAATGTTGAAAGATTCTGAGACTCCATATCCCTTAGGTAATTCAATCCTATAGGCGTTAGGATCGATCCTTTTAAGCACTTTGAAAGGTCTGTCGGCCCTAGGAGGCAACTTGCTCTTTCTCACGTTTAGGAATTGTTCCTTGTTAAGGTGTATCCAGACCAAATCACTTGGTTGAAATTCTCTCTTCTTCCATCCTTAACTTCACTTCTCAAGCTTTATAGCAGCTCGACCCAGTTGCTCTGCAACCTTCTGGTGCATGGTTTTGATGGCTTTAACTTTCTCGATGGCTAGCCAATCATCATCATCAATTCTCGGTTAGGGTGCTTGGTCCAATGGGAGCTTGGGGTTGAATCCTTAGACAACTTCAAATGGAGACATGCTTGTGATGCTGTAGGTAGTCTGATTGTAGGTGAATTCGATGATTGGTAGACATAGATCCCAATCGGCCATGTTTCTTCCAATAATGATCCGTAACAAAGTTCCCACTGTTTGGTTGACAACTTCAGTCTACCCATCAATCTGTGGATGGTAGGACGTACTGTACAATAACTTGGTTCCTAGTCGCCTCTAAAGTATCCTCCAAAAGTGGCTCATGAACTTGGGTTCTAAATCCAAAACCCTGGTTCTTGGTACGTCGTAAAGCTTAATCACCTCTTACAAGAAAAGAAAAGAGATAGCCAAAGCATCGTTAGTCTTAGAACAAGGTATGAAATGTGCCATCTTGCTAAATCGATCCATAACCACCATGATGGAGTTCTTCCCTCGAGACGTCTTCAATAATCCTAACATGGAGTCTATACTTAGTTCAGACTATGGTTTGGTCAGGATTGGTGAGAGTTGGTAGTGTCCTTGCTCGGCTCAACTGTTGGCTTTTCGACAGGTCGCACATCTTTTCAATATGGATTAGATATCTCTCTTCATCCTTGGCTAAAAGAATCTAGAGGATAATATCTCATAAATTCGATGCTGGCCAAAGTGTCCTGTCAATCCTGCTCTATGCGCCTTGCACAGTAGCAATTCTTGTATGGAATAGGTCGAGATACATAGCCTTCTTTTCCTGAATAAGTATTCGTCTTCCCTGTGATAATCAGCCAGCGTTTGTCCTTCATTACATTGGGCATAGATAGGACCCAAGTGTGGGTCCTTGGCATACAAATTCTTGATAGTTGAAAAACCAAGTAGTCTCATCTATAGTTTAGTCAAGAGGATGTGTCGTCTCTATAAGGCATCAGCCACTACATTGTTCTTTCCGTTCCTGTATTTTATGACATAAGAAAAAACCTCCATGAACTCAACCCACTTAGTTTGTCTTCAGGACAACTTTGGTTGGCTTTTTAGATATCTCAAGGATTCATGATTGGTGTAGATCATGAATTCCTTGGGCAGCAAGTAGTATTCCCACACCATTAAGGCTCGAATTAAGGAGTAGAACTCTTTGTCATAGATGGAATAGTAGAGTATCATAGTTTCTTGCTAAAGTAAGCAATAGGTCAACCTTCTTACATCAGCACAGCACCTATCTTTAGTCCAGACGTAACACACTTTACCTTAAATACCTTGTCGAAGCTCGATGGAGCTAAGACAGGGGCTGTAGTTAGCCTCTCCTTTACGTCTTCAAAACTTCTCCTCTCTTTCTCACCCCATTTGAATCTAAATTCAACATTCTTCTTCAAGAGTTCATTGAGTAGGGCTACAATCATACTGAAGTTCTTTATGAATCGGTAATAAAATGATGTCAGGTCGTGGAAACTCCTCATGTCAGTAGAATAGGTCGACTTAGGCCATTTTATAATTGCTCTTATCTTCTCCTCATTAACTCGGATGCCACCTTTGCTTACGACAAATCCCAAGAAGATCACCTCGAATCGGTAGAAATTGCACTTCTTCAGATTGGTGTAGAGTTGTTCAGCTCAGAGTTTTGCAAGTACTTATCAAAGGTGCTCTAAGTGCGTCTCCAGATCGGGACTATAGACTAAGATGTCATCAAAATAAACCATGACAAACCTTCCTAATAACTCTTAGAGTACATTATTCATAAGTCGCATGAATGTGCTCAACACAGTGAACAGCCTAAATGGCATTACAAGCCATTCATACAAACCATGTCATGTCTTGAAGGCGATCTTCCACTCGTCACCTTCACACATTCGAATTTGATGGTATCCAGATTTGAGATCAATCTTAGAGAATACTCTTACTCCACTTAACTCATCTAGCATGTCATCAAGCTTGGGTATGGGATAACTATGCTTGATGGTGATTCGATTGATGGCTCGACTATCTACATACATCCTCTAAGACCTATCTTTCTTCGGCACTAATAAGGCCGATACAGCACAGGGGCTTAAAGACTTGTGTACGTAACCTTTCTCCATGAGGTCATTTGCTTGCCTCTGTAGCTCAGCAGCCTATTTAAGATTCAACCTATAGGCAGGCTTATTCGATAGAGTGGCCCCTAGTTGCAGGTCAATCACATGCTCGATGCCTCAAATTGGGGGTAGACCCTTTGGTAGCTCCTTCGAAAACAGGTTGGCAAAGTCTTTTAGTAGGTAGTTTTTACCTCGGTCGGCAGCTCTTCCTCCCCAGGTCTCATCTCTAGAAGGCTCCTGACAAGCAAATAGGTAGGTCCCTTCAGCTCCATTTCACTTTTTAGTTCAACTCAGGTCATTACCAAAGCCTCCTTCTTCAAGGTTCGGCTAAGTTGGGACCGTATGACTTTTACTTGCTCGGCAGTCATGGGACTAAATTTTACCCTCCTTCCTTCATGCTTCATAAAGCATATGTTCCTCCTGTCGTCATACATAACTGCTCAATCAAACATCTACAGTCGTCTAAGTAGAAGGTGGGATGCAGTCATAGGCAGCACATCATAAAGCACTTCGTCTCAATACCTACCTATACAGATCGCCACAAACACCTGTTTGTTCACTTATAGGGCTCCCTTATCACTGAACCAATGGAGCTTGTAAGGTTTCCAGGAGGGCACGGTCAACAATTTCAGTTACTGGACCATAAATGCAAAGGCTGCATTGATGTAACTCCCACTATCTACAATCAACGTGCATAGTGATTCATTCACTTTACACCCAATATGGAAGAGATTTTCTCTCTACTCATCTTCAAGCACAGGATTAATATTCATTGTTCTCCTCAATACTGGAGCAGTTGGCATAAAGTTGCCTTCCTCACTATAAATACCTTCCTCCTCAGATGGCTCAGTTTGTTCGTCTTCCTTTGACTCTTACCTTCCACATCAGCACCAACCTCAACGGTCGGTGCCTCACCTTTGATCACCATTGTTCACCTTTTCAGACATTGAGCGACTATATGTCTAAATCCTTGGCATTTGAAACACTTGATCTAACTCGTCTTCCTCCCCGAACTCTGGCCCTTCTCAAACTTCCTCGAGGGTTCCTTCTCCTTTACTTGGGTAGTCTAAGCAAGTCGAGTCTCAGTGTCCTTGCTTGGTTCCGCTCACATAGGTATGATCAGAACAAGTCGGCTACTGCCAAGATGGTTGACGGGTGATCGAAATCTTCCTGTTCAACACCTTTCTATCCTCTAGGTGGCTTGGATTGCATCATCAAGTGTTCTAACGTCTAGGGTTTCCAAGACATCTCTAATCTCATACTTCATTATGCCAATGAATCAAGGCACAATTTGGTCTTCTAGCTCCACATCTTTGCATCAGATCATTAGCATTTAGAATTCCTTAACGTAAGTGTCACACTCGATCCTCCTTACCTCAATTCTTATAGTCTCTTAAAGACATCCTGCAGATAATAGCTCAACACAAACCTTCTCCGCATGACTCTCTTCATATCATCCCAACCCCTAATCTCTCGTTCTCCTTCCCTTCTTTTAGTGGCTTGCAAGTTCTTCCACCATAAAGTAGTATAACCAGTGAATTCCAACATAACTAATTTAAACTTTGCATTTTCTAGTACTTCATGGCATTCAAACTGCTTTTCAATCTTATCTATCTATTCTATGTAGTCTTCAGCATCATCACTTCTAGAGAAACCTAAGATACAAATCCTGAGTCCTTGGACTCTAAGAGCTCACACGTTTCTTTCTTCAACTTCGTAGTACTATTCTGTATCATCATCTCCTTCCACTTCTTCCTCAATCTCTTCAAGCACTAACTTATGTCTAGCATCCCTACCAACTCCTTCAGCTCAAGGTAGATGAGTTGGGCCATTAGCTAGGCCAAATTGACCATTGCCTCGTTGTTGTTGCTTACATTCCCTAATGGGGCTATTTCTAGCTTGCTGTCTGTCTTTTTGTATAATGGTCACTAAACTAGCTACCAAGTCAGTATGCCTATCCAACCGGTCACCTAATGATTGAGGTGAGGAGCTTTCTTCTTGTCCTTGACCATATCGAGTACCACTTTCTTGATTTCCCAAAGTTCCTTACATACTTGAATCCAACATTGATGTTTACTTTACAATGACAATTTCTCAACAAACACACAGTCAACCACACTCTAATTTAGCGTACTAAAATTAGGGGGAAACAGAGTACAAAACACTTCTCGTTGCTAAACTTCAAAGTTAATAATAGAACCACTATCACATGAGAGTAGTGACAAACTATTAAAAGAACACAGTAACAAAATCTAGCTTTGAACGTAGCCAAGCTTTGATACCAAGATGATATGGACTCGTGGATGAACACATGAACCCGATATCACGCATAACCAAAAGGATGGGTCTAAGATGCAAGATGGCTTAAAAGATAAATGAGAGTCGAAGGTTGAGCAAGGGGTTCCCGTATACCGATGAAGGATATGACGCACCAATACCTCACACGAGCTCAGATCACACTTGATATGAAGCACAAGTATGGCTCAAGGTCACTCGCTACTAGTCTACGCTCGAATGGGCTAAAAAAGAGTAGCTCAAGAGTAAGGGGAACACTTAGCTCTAGAGTAAAAAAAAGTTTAGTGTATTCTCTATATTATGATGATCTCTCAACCTTTACAATTTATCGGTATTTATGTCGTCCCGTTAGGGCAAAACTTAAGTTACAGAAATTACAAAAGAATGGTCCTTATTTGCTAAAAATAAAAGAGAATAATTTACAAGGAAAATATGAAATCATACAAAAGAAGGAACGCAGACGTCCTTTGTCATAAAGGACAGTACGGATGTCAGTAAAGGATAGTGTGCACGTGTTTTTATGGTGATTTTGATAGTATTCTAGTCCGGGCAAGGGTGGGCCTTAGTTCAAGCCTATTCAGTGTTAGAAAGGGTTACACAATGGTTGGTTTAGGGACAATTCACATGGGGTTGGCTTCGGATGGTCGGCTCCTAATAGTCCTGATCGGCCTTAGTAATAGTGGAGATTGCTCGGCATGCTAGTTGATCACCTCGGCAACATCTTTGATGATATAGAGAGCAAAGTAGCTTGGTAGATCGGACTAGAGCAAGCACTACTCCTTGGTGCTTAACTCACCTTGGATAGCTCGGTGGACCACCTGACAGAGCCCTCAGGCTCGAGACCGTGTAATCGGTCCTTGATCCCTATTATATACAGTCGATCGGTAACTGTATATAACACGGTTTTATCGCCTACAATTGCTCGGGTTGAGAAGTATTTAGGTATGTCAAGACTAAGGTATCCATGTCTAATACAAAATCTCTTAATAATATAAGCACCTTCAGCAGTAAACACAGCTTGACCTCAAGTAGAAGGCAGCACTCCCTGCAGTTAAGTGGTTCCTAAAGGTCAAGACAAGAACATGTCAAATGAAATACATTGTATGCTAAATAATCATAATACATAATATCAATATGGACCCATCCAAGCATGATCTCCCACTCTATTACATGGTGTTGATGCCCTTTAACTCATGCTATAAGGTGAAATGCATGTCCAGTTTAATTAGAGGCCAAATGTTTATTAATTCTAGATTCATGGGGTGGTCAAGCAAGTATATTCCATACACTCCAAAGCCCTATGTTCTAATGCAGTAAACAAGAGTGTTTGAAATATCTTAAGATATTTTCCAAGCGTAGTTCAACCAAAACAGGTATACATAAGTTCCCATATACCCTAACATGCATCAAGTTCAATTATCATATATACTTAGATAGTATACTAAATACAAGCACAAAACAAAGTAAAATAGAAGGTGGTATACTCACTTAGCCTTAAAGTCAAGTATTCCCTATAGTCTTCAGTAGTCTCAAAATTAGTATCTGAAATTGATGGTTTACCAACCTCTAGCCCACTTACTTGTGCAGGCCTCAGAGGCCTCCAGTCCTTCACTTAAAGAATTCTCTCTCGTCAACTTGCCGATGATGAGAAACTATACACAAAAGAAGGGTGGCTAAACTCCTTGGGAGCCCCCGATGGTTACACCCTACTTTGTTCTCTCTCTTGTGCTGAGGCTAACTATTCTCTTATTGACGGTTTTATGCCGAATGATTGGACCTTCAGTTGCTAAGAGCTTCCTATAGGCTCCTTCTGGCTGAGTACTTCTCCAACCTCTTACCAGTACTTACTGCACCCCTTTCTCATCTCGGTTGTCCCTGATGTCACTACATCTTGATCCTACTCTACTGCTGCGTTTAAAGATTCCTTAATAAGGAACCATTGACAAGCTATTACTTGCTCTTTTCACCTAACACAGCATTATTTTTCCTTTTTATCATTTGTCCTATTTACCCCTTTTCGTATGTACTAAGTATCCCTTTCAATGTATGTCTTTTTGTAATTTTCTTTAATTGTAATGTTGTCTTAGGGACTTACTATAGATAGTCCCTTCTCTTTGTAGCTAGATCATCTTATGTTCCTTACAAACATTGAATATACTTGCTCATGTGATACAACCCTCTCCAAGTTCATTTTTATATACTCTTATCTAATCTTGTCGAATAGGTCAAGATTAGTGGCGGGTAAACCTTGACATTAACTTGTGTATTATATCAAGTAAAGTGTCAAGTCATGTTGTGTTCATTGGTGGGTCATATCCTTCGAGCAACTTCACGTTAGCTACTATATTCCATTTATTGACCTACTCACTCTATTTTCTTTGATAGTTTGAAGGATACATTAGTTTCTCACTTCCTGTGGTAAGCTCTAGTGAAAACTGAGTTCCTAGGCATATCATATAATTTTGCTATAAGAACTTGAGGTTGTAACTGAGAGCTGTGTTGTGATAGTTTCTACAAGTCTGTTGTTTGTTATACTCTATTTTTATCTAGAAGAACAAAGCAAGTCCATAGTTCACGGATCAATTGGTATTTTTTGTGTGTAGTAATTTCTTACGTGAAGAGTGTTTTCTGAAGCTTTATTTTGAGAATGTCAAATCCTAGCGTTTAAGGAGAGATTAATGATGCTAAGAGTGATGCTTGTTGATGGGCGTTTTTGGATAATTATTATATGGGCTTATATTAATCGACCCAATTCCTAAGTCTATCCAATGACCTAGTCCAGGGGATAATCCCCATAGACTCACTATAAATATCACCCAAGACCCCAGGTAAGGGAACCGTCTTCTCTATTCTCTCACTCCCTTAACTATGGAATAATTCCACTCTTATCACAAGAGGGTTAACTTAGGTATCGGAGTGACCATGCTGAAGCACCTTTCGGTGCCTTCCGTAGCCATTTTCTCGTATTACAAGTGTTCGTGTATAGAAATGAGAGTTACCCATCAACAATTAGCGCCATCTATAGGAACGAGCAATCCATTCCCACAATTCTTGAGGATTTATCAAAATGTTGCATGAAACATTTTTTCCTTTTTACAAATTCTTTTGGTTTGATTTATGGTAGTTTCTTTCTCTTACTATCACCTCCAAATTCGAGTAAACATGCTCTTGATCTACTAATTTACCTAGGCCTAAAGGATTGCTCTTTCCTTTCGACTTTAAAGTTGCATTAATATTTATTTACTTCACATTTTGATAGCTAATAAAATGCTAATTCAAAAACATGACTTCTTTAAATAGTAGCTTAGTTCTTCACATTTTTGTATTTCATTAAAATGTTGACCACCATGTAATTGCCACAGTCATCTTAATCTATATGTTTTGGATCTAAGGACAATTAGACTCCGGTGTTTACAGATCTTCTTATGTTTCACAAAAACTTTTCACAGTATGGAAATTCAAGACAAATGTCTTCAGTAATTGTTGATGAGGCTGCAAAACTTGGTTTAAGGTTTGAGCCTATACGGATATGTAAGAGGATGTTGAAGGCTTTCTTAGGGATCTATATGGATTATTTTTAAAATCAATGGGAAGAAGCCAAGGTTAGATTGTAATCGCATGGCAATCGCATTAAATAAATCGCACAGATGGATAAATGATGGCCGAATTTTATATATGATGGATCCTCTACGACATACCTTCAATTTTAGGCCATGCAAGTGAATTGTGAAGGCCACACCAAGGAATTAGACTCTACCGATATTTGGACAGCAGCAAAACTATTCAATGAGTCTAGATCCCGTGTGAAAAGGCTTAAAGACTTTATTGTGCAGTCATTTGTTCTATCAACATGGAATAAACGCATTGAGGCCTGATCAAAAGTGGTTGAATAGCCTGTTATAGCAATACGACCCGAGCCATCCACTATTGTACAAATTCGGATCAAGGCCAAGCATTTATATGATCGATCGAAATTGAAATCGCAACATTTCTGAGCCTCACAAGTTCAAGTTATGACAACGCCGATCTTTCTAAGTTTCTCATTGATGACCTCAATGTCAAACTTTAGCATCTTCTA
>JAMXBB010000154.1:0-16545 GCA_024138015.1 Lumnitzera littorea | reverse complement strand
TTCATACATATGTATAGAAGCCTTCTATTATTATTATATGCTATATAATTATATGCTATATATGAGACCAAAAGAAATAGAAAGATAACTTGTGTATATCAATGAAAAACTAAGGATTTGGAAAACAAGACGGGAATTCTCTACAATGACACTGTAGACCAATTGAAAGGGATGTAGCGCAGCTTGGTAGCGCGTTTGTTTTGGGTACAAAATGTCACGGGTTCAAATCCTGTCATCCCTACCTATTACTTCTCTTCTGAGCAGTAACGAGGACTCAATTGAAATGGATTCAATCAATTTGGGCATACATAATCTTTATCTTTTTTTTTTTCATATTCTATATGGATGTATTCGGGTTCTAAAAAAACCTCATTCTTTACAGTCTTATGGGATAAGAAAGCGCTCTTAGTTCAGTTCGGTAGAACGTGGGTCTCCAAAACCCGATGTCGTAGGTTCAAATCCTACAGAGCGTGATTTGGGTCTTGGTTAGGTTAAACCGAAAATGACACTCAGATATCAGATAATTGAACATTAATCTGAATTTGACCTCCTGGGAATGAAAAGAGGAGGTCAATCAAACAAAAGATGTTAATTAATCAAAGGTCCAACTGATCACCACGTCTGTATTGTAAATATGCAGTTACAAATAATCCAGCTAAAGTAATAGGAATTAGACCTAAGACAATTCCAAATAGAAAAACTTCAATCATTTCAATTTGTTTGTTTGAAAGGGAAAAAGAGAGGTAATATCTATCCCTAAATATTAATCTGCATTGCCCATGAATCTCAATGACTACTAATTGGAAATTGATGCGTTAAGGAACTATAGAATAGATGAATACCACAAAAGAATTTCTTTTTATGAGTTGTGTTCATTCAATTAATTTCAAATAAGTCGTATCTTGGTCAGACCAATAAATAGAGCTGAAGTTATCGTTAACGCTGCTAGTAGAAAACCGAAATAACTAGTTATAGTAAGCATAAAGGAGCTAAATGAAATATGTTCTTTCTATACATATCTTTCTAAAGCACTTCCCTAAGTTTCAAGTTTTGAAATAGGAATATATGAAGATAAGCAAAAATACCAATTGCAATGAAAGTCGAAGTTTCATTGACAGTTGTTAATTCATCAATCATTCCATTATAGACGGTATTAACAAAAAGAAAGAGTAAGGGAGATAGAAAAAGAAATCAATTAATCATTTGTAACCTCTAACCAGTCCGTGATTCCGAATCAAGGGATTCATTATACAACTCTTGAGAAACTAATATTTCAAATAATAAAGGTAAATTGAATTTGAATAAAGTAATAATGAACTAAAAATAAAGCAATTTGAATAAAGTAATAATGAAATAAAGGAAAAGGTATCCCACGATCAGATCACTCCCCAAATCAAATGTTTCTTTTTATTCAACTAGATTCTGAGACTAGTAATTGCTATAATTTTTTCCTTTCTTTTCTAAGTTCTACACTTTTTTTTCATATTTATTAGAAATTTTCTTTTCATATCATAAAACACCCTCCCAGTTAAAGAACCTTTCGAATTCTATTTTATTCCTTGTTCTTTTTCTTCTTTTATCAATACTATCTACTACTCTTACTTCTTACTCTACGAATCCTCTTAAAATGGAAAATGCAAAAAAAAAAGATTCCACCAAAAACCTTTTCTACAGCTATGAAAAAGAGATTTTTCAATTTCGCATCGAGTGGAAAGGAAATATGATAATTTCCTTCATGAATTATTAGAAACCGTTAAATTCAACTCATCTTTTAACCTATTTTCATTTTTCTAGTCTGAAGCCAATAATAGAGAGAAAGAATCCTTATACTACTACAGAAATTGGATATTGAATAGTACATGCATGATTCTATATCACCAAGCAAGGAGAAAAGAATAAAGGAATTAGCTAGTACTTCATTTCAATACTGATTAAAATTGCGTTGCTGTGTCAGAAGAAGGATAGCTATACTGATTCGGTATACTCGAAAAACACCCTTGGTACAATATTGACGATCTCACAAGGATTGAACTTCAGTGAATCCCCATTTACTGATATCATCTTTTAGGGACTCGATCCCCCTTTAACTGTACAAGAATATGTGGAGCTCAGCATGTCTGGAAGCACAGGAGAACGTTCTTTTGCTGATATTATTACCAGTATTCGATACTGGGTTATTCATAGCATTACTATACCCTCCCTATTCATTGCGGGTTGGTTATTCGTCAGCACGGGTTTAGCTTACGATGTGTTTGGGAGCCCTCGTCCAAACGAATATTTTACAGAGAGCCGACAAGGAATTCCATTAATAACTGGCCGTTTTGACTCTTTGGAACAACTCGATGAATTTAGTAGATCTTTTTAGGAGGACAAAATGACCATAGATCGAACCTATCCAATTTTTACAGTGCGATGGTTGGCTGTTCATGGACTAGCTGTACCTACCGTTTCTTTTTTGGGGTCAATATCAGCAATGCAGTCCATCCAACGATAAACCTAATACAAATTATAGAGCTACGACACAATCAAACCCGAATGAACAAAATGTTGAATTGAATCGTACCAGTCTTTACTGGGGGTTATTACTCATTTTTGTACTTGCTGTTTTATTTTCCAATTATTTCTTCAATTAAGAATTAAGAGAAGAAAAGAAACTAGTAGAATACTAAATAATAGTAGGAATTATCTTATCCCATTCGGAAGGATCACATCTCATAATTATCTATGACTGTTTATGTCTCTAGCATGACAACTTGATGAAATGGTGGAGGGAGGCGGAATAAATGGCCGATACTACTGGAAGGATTCCTCTTTGGATAATAGGTACTGTAACTGGTATTCCTGTGATTGGTTTAATAGGTATTTTCTTTTATGGTTCATACTCCGGGTTGGGTTCATCTCTCTAATAGTCTATCTAATAATCAGATGAACTAAGTTGGAGATATGAAAGCTTAAGAACGCAGGCTACCCCCGCGTTCTTAGCTTTCATAATAATATTTTATTCATCTAAATGATAAAATCGATCACTCTGCTCGATGTTTAAAAAAAAAATTCATTTCATTTTTTATGATAAGAGTTTTGAAAATTTCATTAATTCATATTCATTTAGAACATCTCTTAGATAGTATCTATCGATACTTTCTAAGTTAGAAGAAGGAAGGAATCGCTCGATTTCGTTTTCCTGAATGACACAATTCCACTACATACTTCTTTCAATCCGATATTATCCAAATTCTTTCTAATAGACCCTTATTCTATCTATTTATTCTATCTATTTAGCATCTCATCAAAGTTGAAATTGATAAATTCATTGAATAAGTTCTATTTTTCTCAATAAATTGATTTTTATCTATTTTTTTTGTTTGTTCGCTACTTTATATATATGTATATATATGTCAAAAATAGAAAAGGACTCTAAAAAGCGAAACCGGAAAAAATCGAAACTAAGAATTGGAATCTTTGACGAAGACGAATGAGATCCAAAACCATTATTATGTCGACACAAGAAAGGAATGTGGAAAATTCCTTTCTTGTGTCGAAGACTAAGAGGACGGAGAATCCTTTGCTTTAGATTCTCCAGCTCCTTATCTTATGTTTAGTATATTCTATAACATTCAAATCTGAGACAATAGCGACATAGTCACGTCACGCTACTCCAAATTGCCAAGAAGAATTTGATTCTTTTTACGAACTTCAATTAATATTGGTAAATCTTCGCTTCGAATCTAGAAATTCATTTCAGACAACTGAACCTTCTCAAACTGTTTCTTCTTAAGAACCAAAAAAATTTGTGCCAAGATAACAGATGCAAAGAAGAATAAAAGTCCTTGGACACGTAATGGATCTTGAAGTACTATTTCTGCATCCCCTTGACCAAACCCACCCACATTAGGATTACTCGTTAATGGCTGATCAAGTTTGATGGATTCGCCCTCTGAAACAAGAAGTTCTGGTCCTGGGGGGATAATATCAACCACTTGACGTCCATCCGACGTATCCATTATGGTTATTTCGTACCCTCCTTTTTCTTTTCGTATGATTTTACTTATTATACCAGCCGCTGTAGCGTTATAAACTGTATTGTTACTCTTGCTCCCGTCGGGATAAATCTGACCCCTTCCTCTGTTCCCACCTACATATATGGGGTATTTTAAGAAGTGAACATCTTTATTAGTAGAAGGGTCCGGGGAGAGAATAGGAAAGGTAATTTCACTATATTTCTGACCCGGAACAGGACCTATAACAAGAATATTTTTTTGAGTGGGGCGGTAGCTTTGAAAATACAGATTGCCTATCTTTTCTTTCAGCTCGGGCGAAATACGATCGGGGGGGGCTAATTCAAACCCCTCGGGTAAAATAAGAACAGCTCCCACGTTCAACCCCCCTTTTTTACCATTAGCAAGAACTTGTTTTACTTGCATATCATAAGGAATTCGAACAACTGCTTCAAATACAGTATCAGGAAGTACCGCTTGTGGAACCTCAATATCCACGGGCTTATTAGCTAAATGGCAATTAGCACATACAATACGTCCGGTCGCTTCTCGTGGATTTTCATAACCCTGCTGTGCAAAAATGGGATATGCATTTGAAATGGATGTCCGAGTTATGATATATATCATCAGCGATACGGAAATAGATCGAGTAATCTCTTTCTTTATCCAAAAAAAGGTATTTTTAGTTTGCATGGTCCAATCATTGATTCCAAAATTTTTACAATAAAATTAGGTAGGTCGCTTGTATCGTTCCCTATCCACAATTCTGCTATTTACTGAAATAATTTTACTGGAATATAGGAGTAGGGGAAATCCCCGTACGGATAGAAAGAGTGGAGTAAGTACGTCTTTAAATGCTTTGCTTATGTACAAAATAACAAATATTCGAGTTGGATCAGTCATTCATTGAATGATAAATCACTACAAGTGATGGCGATACACGATTTAAATAACGAAAGATCCAATATTTTAAAATTGTATCTAGAATGACTGGAAGAGTGGAAACAAGACCAGATATAATTTGCTCATTATGAGCAAATCCAAAATCTTTGTAGACATAGCCAATCATTAGTTCCCACCCATGGGGCGAATGGAATCCGATACATAAATCAGTTAATAAAAGAATAGAAAAAGCTTTTATTGTGTCACTTAAGTTATATAGGAATTCTTGAACCCAAGAGTTCAGAATAACAAGTTCTTCATTAGCTAGAATAGAATAACCACTTAAAATAATGAAACAGATTATATTTGTCGATAAGTGAAAAACCGTGTGGATATGCTCCTCATTGTGCATTTTGATCAATTGGATCGTTTCTTTATGGATTCCTAGACGAAGCGTTTGTAGATGTGTTTCCGGGTATTCTTTTATCATTTCGTCCAACAGGAAGAGTTCTTCTAACTCTATGAATTTTTCTAGAATACTCTTTTCTTGAATATCAGTCAAAAAGGTTTCGGATTGTCTAATATTCCACCAATTAGTAATCCAAGATTCGAGACTTTTATTAAATAATAGAGAGATCCACCAGGGCAAAAATACTATAGATGTAAGACATAGAAAAGGAAGAAATGATTTCTTTTTTGCCATTTTTGCACCTGTGAATTGGAATTGTTAATGAAAACACCTCATTCGTCGAATCTATGGGATCGAATATTTCTATCAACCATAAATAAGTTCTATTACAAGGAATTGAACCTATGAAGCTATTCCCTATTTTTTTTTGTGATTCAGTGGTTAGGCCTTGAATCTCGAAAGAATACAGAAATAGAATGAGAGCCCACTTTGTTTGAATTGGAATGAAGAAATAATAAAAAAATCTTGTTTCCATTCCAGATACTTCAATTGATCAAATTCGAAGTCTCTTTTGATGAATTTCTGAAAGAATCACTTCAATTCAAGTAATGAATATTAATTATTCAAATTTCAAACCAAAGGAACTTCCCTTTTCCTGTCTATCAAAGGAAGGTTTCAAAAAAAATTTCGCCGGCTACACTCACAGTCATAGTCCAGGAAAAATGGAGAGAGATTTATATTTATGAAGAATATTGTGTCAAAAATGAGCGGCAAAAAAAGACAGAAAAGTTATCCTTAGAAGAGATCCAATTCTTTGATCATTAATAAACACAAAAGAAAAGTCGATTGACAAAAGAAAGGAGAGATAATTTACAGGATATTATCCATCTGTATCTAACGTATCAATTCCTATTGAAAATAAAAAATTGAAAAAAAAAAAAAGAGAAATTCTTTATTCCAAAATCTTTTGCTATACGAGATGAATCTATTCTTTTGGTTTGTTACTTCTTTTTTACTGAATTGGATTGGATGGATTTCCATACACATAATAAAAAAAAATTGTGGACAAAAAAAGTTTCGTTTTATGGATGTTCTGTATACGTCTATTTTGGTTTGAATGAACGTTCTAAAAAAACTTTTGAGTTCTTGAATTTTTTCCTTGCCGAGGATAAAGAAGTTATTCTTCAGTTCATTTCAAAATACTTCAATTGGCACGCGCAAGAAATAGGCTAATTCAGAAGCTTTTTGCTCAATTTCTCGCGGAGTCAAATTCTCATCAGTACGCGTCAAAGGAATGGCCCCCTGCCCTTTGATTTCCATATAAAGGACACGACGAGCATAAATACCCTCTTTAACTTCTATTCGGATGGACTGAATATCTTTCATACGGAATCGTAGGAAGATGCGACGATTTTTTCCAGGAAATCCCCAACGAAAAATACAGACTATTCCTTCTTTTCTATCGAACCGATCATAACCACTACCTACATTCCACGAAATTGTGCACCACAAATAGGAACTAATAAAGAGACCTGCGATCCCGTAGAAAGACATCACGATCCCTTGTGAAAAAAAAATTATTTGCTGAGACGGAACTAAAGATATCAAATTCTTACCGAGATAACTCGAAGCTCCAACCAATACGAATCCTAATGAACCTAAAAAAAGGGTAAAGGCCCAGCAGAAATTACTTATTTTTCGAGACCCCACTATAAGTTCTATCCATATATGTTCTGATCGCCAACTCATACTAGATCCGGTTGCATTTTATTGGAATTGAGAAAAAAGTCCAAATGAATTTGACTTTCCTTTTTTTATTTGCGAAGTAACTCTCATCAACTAGCGCTATTCTGTTCTGATGTAACCCTTTAGGAGTAATTCATCTAATTGGTTAGGTCCAAAATAATAGAATCCCCCTTTTATGATCTCCTATAGATATCTACATACATAGAGATACGTTGACTTCCCATTCGGCTAGATTCCGATCTATTTCTAGCTATAAGTCATTTACTCATCTATTTACGCATACATAAGAGCTCCTTTATTTATTTTATGTTCATAGGAAGCTGCACGTTATACCATATTTTATTAAATAGATATTATCTAAGTCTTGAAAAAATTAGATATTATCTAAGTCTTGAAAAAATAGATGAGATTTGGACCCTAAAAAATCTTGTTTTTTTGAACATGAAGAGATAAAGAAGCCATTGCAATTGCCGGAAATACTAGGCCCACGAAAGGCACAAAAATAGAGGGTAAGTTTAAGTCGTTGAGAGTTGTCATAGAATGGGTACCTCGATTTAATATTTGTACCTGTTATAAAGATAACATTAGAATTCGTATCTAATTATACTAGATATATCTATAAGTATATCTAAGTGAGTATATATAATATACTAAGTGCAAGGAATGTATAATTTAATAAATAAATGCGACTTATTCGTCTTTCTACATGAAAGATATAAATATATGTATGATAATTCATTCTTGTCTTTTAATTTGAATTTCATTAATAAACTAAAGAATTTATTAAAAATTCCTGCAAGATTCGTTAGAAGTAAAGGGATTCTTGGGAGATAGAGTAGAAAGATACTCTATCTCTCTATTTGAATTTTCTATATTTGAATTCTATATACATAGGCAACGCAGCAAGAAGGATGAAATTCAGTTTATTTTCCTTTGCCTAATTTGAATTTATCAAGAAGAATCTTCTTTTTTTCTCTTGTTAATACAGGTTTACTAAATAGTAATCGGGAATATCGGTATAAAAAAAAGAATTATCCGTATGATTCTTTATACAATTTCAAATTCAATCTTATGTCACGAAAGAAAAAAAAATACATTCGAAAAATGTTGATTTTGATTCGCACAAACTAACTATTTTTCGCTACAAATCAAATAATTTAACTAAATTAACTAATTTAACTTAAGGACCTACTTAATTGAATTTGAATTCAAAGGAAAAAAAGCGTGAAGTTTAAATAACTCACTCAGAACACCCTTTAAAGGATTACGTGGTACGATTGGATCGAATAAGCCCTTATGGAATAAATATTCAGCCGCTTGTGAACCTTCCGGTACTGTCTTATTCAATGTTTGTTCAATTACTCTTTTCCCGGCAAATGCAATGTATGCATTAGGTTCGGAAATAATGATATCCCCCAACATCCCAAAACTAGCCGTCACCCCACCAGTAGTAGGAGATGTAAGGATTGATACATAGAATAACTTTTTATTTGCTTGATAATCATATAAAGCAGCAGAAATTTTCGCCATTTGCATCAAGCTCAAACTTCCTTCTTGCATACGTGCTCCTCCGGAAGCACACACTATAATAAGAGGTAAAAATTTATTGGTAGCATACTCAATCAAACGCGTGATTTTCTCGCCTACTACGGATCCCATGCTACCCCCCATAAACTGAAAATCCATAACGCCAATAGCTATGGGAATACCATTTAGGCGACCGGTGCCTGTTTGAACAGCCTCAGTTAATCCTGTCTTTATTTGATAAGAATCAATACGATCTTTATAAGGTTCTTCCTCCGAATGAAATCCAATAGGATCCAGAGAAACCATGTCTTCATCCATAGGATCCCAAGTACCTGAATCAATCGAAAGTTCGATTCGATCTGAACTACTCATTTTCAAATGATATCCACATTGTTCACAAATATTCATTTTTGACTTAAAAAATTTCTTATAATTTAATCCATAACAATTTTCGCATTGAACCCACAAATGCCTATATTTTTGAGTTAAATCGAAATCAGTAGAATTTTCTCTTATCGTGAAATCAATAGCATTCCTGCTAGTTCTTATACTGGAGCTCCCCCTTCCATTACTATTTTCACTTTCACTACAAATGTAACTATAAATGTAATGGTCACTGGAATTGTCACTACCACTTAAAATGGAACTCTCAATAGAGATTTGAGAACGAAAATAAGAGTCAATGCAAGTATTAATGTAATTATTCCAACTGTATTTAGTCTCATACAGGGAAAGATCATAGTGGGAATCGTCATTCTTCGATCCATTCTTCAGATAACCATAATTCCGACAACTAAAAAAAGAACTTTCTAGTTCACTCGGTAAAGAAGGATCATTGTCAATCTCAAAAATTTGCTTTTCAATATCAAAATATAGGGAATAAATATCCCTATTCCTATCTCTAACTAAAAAGGTGTCGTCAGAGATAAAATTACGAATGTCCCGGATGCCCACGAAATGATCAACATTACTGTAACTAGAACTATGAATTTTTTTATACGTATCGTTTCTAACCGGATCTTCACTTACACTGGTATTTTCAATAGGACCAAGCCTATCGATTGATTTACTTAGCTCACACCTGTATTCTAATTTATCCTTAGACAACATCGAATTGAACCAACATTTTTTCATAGAGCTTTCTTGCCCCTATTTTTTTTATACATGAAAATACAAAGATGAATAGTCATTCGATGAAAAATCATTGAATATTTTATTTGCTATCAGAATAAGCCAATAGTTAGGATTATTAACTAATTAAAGAAAAGTGAAAAAAAAAATGATTGGAGTTGATTGTCTTTTGTAAAATTTTGTGAAAATCCGGAGTATTACTTAAACTATATCGGAATATGACATATGAAGATGTCCGTCATCTTGTGTCAAATTCGCATCGAAAAAAAGACATATTTGTTCCCTCTTATGAATAACTTTTTTCGTAAAATCTCGTCTATTGCTAATAGAATCAATTTCTATTACATATACATAGAACACGGAACGAAAAGGACAATATACAGGATGGGTGAAGAGGTTGTGATACTTGACTCAATTCATGATCCAAAGCTAAGGGATATAAAAGAATACACCAATCCTAAAGATCCATGGAATTTATTGTGGATCCAAGCCAACAAACAATAGAAGCATTTTCGTTGTTTAGTTATTTATTTTATTTTGAATCTTGTATATCTAGATAAATATGTATGTATTTGAAATAGATCTAATAAATAGAATCTTTGGATTCGGCTCAATCCTTTTAGTAAAAGATTGGGCCGAGTTTAGTTGAATTACAATTCAATTAAGAGTAAGAGAACGAACGGGAATTACTGGATTACAAAGTATCCATTGCTTCGAATTCAAATTTGATCTCCTTCCATACTTCACAAGCAGCAGCTAGTTCAGGACTCCATTTGCTAGCCTCACGGATAATTTCATTACCCTCACGAGCAAGATTACGTCCCTCATTACGAGCTTGTACACATGCTTCTAAAGCTACTCGATTAGCTACGGCACCCGGTGCATTTCCCCAAGGGTGTCCTAAAGTTCCTCCGCCGAATTGTAGTACGGAATCATCTCCAAAGATTTCGGTCAGAGCAGGCATATGCCAAACGTGAATACCTCCCGAAGCCACGGGCAGAACACCTGGTAAAGAGACCCAATCTTGAGTGAAATAAATACCACGGCTTCGATCTTTTTCAATAAAATCATCACGTAGTAAATCAACAAAGCCCAAAGTAATTTCTCTTTCTCCTTCAAGTTTACCTACTACGGTACCAGCGTGAATATGATCTCCACCAGACATACGTAAGGCTTTAGCTAGTACACGGAAGTGCATACCATGATTTTTCTGTCTATCAATAACTGCATGCATTGCACGGTGGATATGAAGAAGTAGACCATTATCTCGGCAATAATGAGCCAAGCTAGTATTTGCAGTGAAGCCCCCTGTTAAGTAGTCATGCATTACGATAGGAGCTCCCAATTCTCTGGCAAATACAGCCCTTTTGATCATTTCTTCGCATGTACCCGCAGTAGCATTCAAGTAATGCCCTTTGATTTCACCAGTTTCTTCTTGTGCTTTATAAAGTGCTTCGGCACAAAATAAGAAACGGTCTCTCCAACGCATAAATGGTTGTGAGTTCACGTTCTCATCATCCTTCGTAAAATCAAGTCCACCACGAAGACATTCATAAACTGCTCTACCGTAGTTCTTAGCGGATAACCCCAATTTCGGTTTAATAGTACATCCCAATAGGGGGCGGCCATACTTGTTCAATTTATCTCTCTCAACTTGGATCCCGTGAGGAGGGCCTTGGAAGGTTTTAATATAGGCAGTAGGAATTCGCAGATCCTCCAGACGTAGAGCGCGCAGGGCTTTGAACCCAAATACATTACCCACAATGGAAGTAAACATATTAGTAACAGAACCTTCTTCAAAAAGGTCTAAGGGGTAAGCTACATAGCATATATATTGATTTTCTTCTCCAGCAACAGGTTCGATGTGGTAGCATCTTCCTTTATAACGGTCAAGGCTGGTAAGCCCATCGGTCCATACGGTTGTCCATGTCCCAGTAGAAGATTCAGCAGCCACTGCAGCCCCTGCTTCCTCAGGCGGAACTCCAGGTTGAGGAGTTACTCGGAATGCTGCCAAGATATCAGTATCTTTGGTTTGATAGTCAGGAGTATAATAAGTCAGTTTATAATCTTTAACACCAGCTTTGAATCCAACACTTGCTTTAGTCTCTGTTTGTGGTGACATAAGTCCCTCCCCTACAACTCATGAATTAAGAATTCTCACAACAACAAGGTCTACTCGACAGAAATTCGGAGTTAATGAAAGCTTTCACAGGAATCTTTCACAAAATTTTTAACTAATATTATCAACTAATTAACTAATATTATCAACTAATCATAATGGTCTTTATTAGACCATGGTATTTGATTCGCCAAATACATCATTATTGTATACTCTTTCATATATATGGCGCAACCCAACTCTTGTTTTTGAAGTTTCTAATCCCTTACTTTTTTTGAATCGAAATATCGAAATAATAAGAAATTGACTCTTGACAGTGAGATACGTTGTATATGTAAATCCTAGATGTGAAAATGGGAAAAATTTGTATCCATTAGGTAGAAAAAAAAAAAAAAGAAAAGGCTAGACATAAATGAATCCACTAAAAAAAGAACTAAGGCCCAATGAGATAAAAATAATGAATTGTAAATAGAGTTTAGGTTCGAATTCCATAGGTAATATCTATGTTATTGTTTATAATGATAGACAAATGAACGACTTTCTCAAAGCTCAAGATTTTTATTCATCCACTTGATATTTTAAAAATGGGTCGATTGAACTTCAAAATTTACTTGAATTGAATAAGTAAACAAAATAAATGGAATTGAATTCGGTTGGACGGTACCAACGAAATCGAGTGTTAATTACCATTAATTATTGAATTAACTGATCAACTTGCTATCGAACATTTTTTTGGATTCAAAATTTTCGTAAAAGATTTCAACATATTTCACTTTTATTATTATTATGAGAATCAATCCTACTACTTCTGGTCCCAGAGTTTCCACACTTGAAAAAAAAAACCTGGGACGTATAGCTCAAATCATTGGTCCGGTACTGGATGTAGCTTTTCCCCCGGGCAAGATGCCTAATATTTATAACGCTCTGGTAGTTAAAGGTCGAGATACTCTTGGTCAAGAAATTAATGTAACCTGTGAGGTACAACAATTATTAGGAAATAATCGAGTTAGAGCTGTAGCTATGAGTGCTACAGATGGTCTAATGAGAGGAATCGAAGTGATTGATACGGGAGCTCCTCTAAGTGTTCCAGTCGGCGGAGCGACTCTAGGACGAATTTTCAACGTGCTTGGAGAGCCTATTGATGATTTAGGACCTGTAGATACTCGTACAACATCTCCTATTCATAGATCTGCGCCCGCCTTTATACAGTTAGATACTAAATTATCTATTTTTGAAACAGGAATTAAAGTAGTAGATCTTTTAGCCCCTTATCGCCGTGGCGGAAAAATAGGACTATTCGGGGGGGCTGGAGTGGGTAAAACAGTACTTATTATGGAATTGATCAACAACATTGCTAAAGCTCATGGGGGCGTATCCGTATTTGGCGGAGTAGGTGAACGTACTCGTGAAGGAAATGACCTTTACATGGAAATGAAGGAATCCGGAGTAATTAATGAACAAAATATTGCAGAATCAAAAGTAGCTCTAGTCTACGGTCAGATGAATGAACCTCCCGGAGCTCGTATGAGAGTTGGTTTGACTGCCCTAACTATGGCAGAATATTTCCGAGATGTTAATGAACAAGACGTACTTCTATTTATCGACAATATTTTCCGTTTCGTCCAAGCAGGATCTGAAGTATCTGCCTTATTGGGTAGAATGCCTTCCGCTGTGGGTTATCAACCCACCCTTAGTACCGAAATGGGATCTTTACAAGAAAGGATTACTTCTACCAAAGAGGGATCCATAACTTCTATTCAAGCAGTTTATGTCCCTGCAGACGATTTGACCGATCCTGCGCCTGCTACGACATTTGCCCATTTAGACGCGACGACCGTACTATCAAGAGGATTAGCTGCTAAAGGTATCTATCCAGCAGTCGATCCTTTAGATTCAACGTCAACTATGCTCCAACCTCGAATCGTTGGTGAGGAACATTATGAAACTGCGCAAAGGGTTAAGCAAACTTTACAACGTTACAAAGAACTTCAGGACATTATAGCTATCCTCGGGTTGGATGAATTATCCGAAGAGGATCGCTTAACCGTAGCAAGAGCACGAAAAATTGAGCGTTTCTTATCACAACCCTTTTTCGTAGCAGAAGTATTTACCGGTTCCCCGGGGAAATATGTTGGCCTAGCAGAAACAATTAGAGGGTTTAAATTGATCCTTTCCGGAGAATTAGATAGTCTTCCTGAACAAGCCTTTTATTTGGTAGGTAACATCGATGAAGCTACTGCGAAGGCTACGAACTTAGAAATGGAGAGTAAATTGAAGAAATGACCTTAAATCTTTGTGTACTAACCCCTAATCGAATTGTTTGGGATTCCGAAGTGAAAGAAATCGTTTTATCTACTAATAGTGGACAAATTGGCGTATTACCAAATCACGCGCCCATTGCCACAGCTGTAGATATAGGTATATTGAGAATACGCCTTAACGACCAATGGTTAACGATGGCTCTGATGGGCGGTTTTGCTAGAATAGGCAATAATGAGATCACTATTTTAGTAAATGATGCGGAAAAGGGTAGTGACATCGATCCACAAGAAGCTCAGGAAACTCTTGAACTAGCGGAAGCTAACTTAAGGAAAGCTGAAGGAAAGAGACAAACAATTGAGGCAAATCTAGCTGTCAGACGAGCTAGGACACGAGTCGAAGCTCTCAATCCGATTTCATAACTAATTAATTGGTGGAGTGCGTACGAATAATCAAAGGAACTTCTGTATAAACAGAGGTTCGGTTTCTACCCCTTTTTTTTCTTCCGATCGAATACAATCAAAAAAAAAGCAAGTGGATTCTTATGCAATGAAAAAATATTCCATTTTGAGGATGGAAAATCAATAAAAGAAGGGGGTCAGAAAGACTTATTAGATACCAGAGTCATGGTATCTAATAAGTTCTACCTACTATTGGATTTGAACCAATGACTCCCGCCGTATGAAAGCAATACTCTAACCACTGAGTTAAGTAGGTCATTTATCATCACAAAGAGATACAAGAGGAACTCATCCGGATTATAAATCCAATATTCCTTCTAAGCAATACCAATCAAAGAGATGTATGTTGAATCATGTACTGTACTATTTATCTTGACAAGAAATTATCTACATAATATGATATGTATAACAAACACAAGGGCTATAGCTCAGCTGGTAGAGCACCTCGTTTACACGTGCGCCAATGTTTTTCAGAGGAGTTCATCACATCATGTAATCAAAAGAATTTTTCTTATTGAAAAATCGATGTCTTACTCCATAATGTTTAGGGAACAAAACAAAAGAACAATAGCCTGATCTGATAAAGGGTTCTCGATCCGATTCGGGTGCCCGTTTAAGCTTCAAATAGAACCCCTTCTTGATTTGAGATATTGATAAGGTGAATACCTAGTCTATTCAATGCTAGACATAATGAGTATAAGGATCTCCAAAAATTCTCTTTTCGCCCTATGAACTTTAAGGTGTATAAAGTTTCATATTTGGTTTTTTTAGGCAGGCGAGGCGATAGAGACTTCATTTAACTTACGTTGACTCGGCAAGAAGCAGACCTACGTCAAGATAACCCTTCTTTGAAACACTTTGGTAGTGCTCCGGAATCGAAATAAAAATAATGAATCAGAGCACATGGAGCTATCTCTTTATTTTATTGGCAAAAAAAAAGATGGCAGACTAGCTGATATTTCTATCAGCTAATGAAAGAGCCCAATGCAAAAAAAAAAGGCATGTTGGGTCTTTGAAACAGTTCGAATCATTTTGATAATAATCAGTTTGATCTGTTTTACCGAGAAGGTCTACGGTTCGAGTCCGTATAGCCCTAATACTAATAGAAATTTAGAAATTCGAAATAATATAGAAATTCGAAATAATATGAAATTCGAATTAATATAGAAATAGTAATAGAAATAGTAATTAAATTCGAAATAATTAAATTCGAAATAATATCGAACTATTATTAGATAAATATTAATAGAATATACCTAATTGTATTCTATTCTTTCTTGTTTGTAACTGGTCGCTTACAGGTACTTGATTTATCGAAAAAACTATTCCCACAAGTCTCCTCACAGGGGATCGCTCAGAGCATAATATAAAACTAAAAACAAAAGCGCATTGCACGAAACCCAATCGGTATTTTTTTATCTAATCTCAGTCAGATAAAGAAAGCCTTTTTCTTTATTATCTTCGTAGGCAAATTTCATATTTCCATAATGAATTTTTTCTTTTACTGTTCACAATCAAACGAAAAAGAATTAGTAATATTTCTTTTCTTTAGTATACCTATCTAATTCTGGCTAGATAATTTTTGGAGTCAAAATTATGACATGAAAGCGGTTAAAGACTCCAACCTAACCCAATCTTAATCTACTTAATCGAATCTAATAGTAAGTCACATAAATTTAGCAGTGCCTTACTTTATTTTTGATTTGTAGACAAGCCAAAGTTTGAGTTTCAAAAAGGAAGACCTTTGCTAAGTTAAATTATAAAGATTGTCAAATAGGCCTTTTTCGAGTTCTAGGGATACTTTACTTAGCTTAGCAAAGCAAAAAAAAAAAACAAGTATTTCCGTATTCAATCAATAAAGTTCCTATATCTGTTCTTGTGGATCCTAATAAAAAAAGAAAAAGAATATACCAAGACTCATAATACTCTAAATTCCGAGATCCAAATTTATAGCTAGTTTCCCGCATCTGACTACTTACTCTATTCTAAATAACTAATAAAAAGAGACAAAAAAAA
>JAMXBB010000153.1:0-16636 GCA_024138015.1 Lumnitzera littorea | reverse complement strand
TCTTACAAGGAACATGAAAAAGGACATAGAAAAGGAATATTCTATATAGACTAATATAGATTATTCGAAATTATAAACAAAAATTTAGATAACTTAACTAAATAATCGAAAATGGAATATAAGAAAAAAAAAATCAACTCAACTCCTATTTTTACTTATAAATAAATCATTTTGGATCAGATCGAAATATTATTTTCGGAATCAGAATAAGGAATAAACAAACTATGGATAAATCCAAGCGACTCTTTCTTAAATCTAAGCGATCTTTTCGTAGGCGTTTGCCCCCGATCCACTCGGGGGATCGAATTGATTATAGAAACATGAGTTTAATTAGTCGATTTATTAGTGAACAGGGAAAAATATTATCTCGACGGGTAAATAGATTGACCTTAAAACAACAACGGTTAATTACTATTGCTATAAAACAAGCTCGTATTTTATCTTTGTTACCTTTTCTTAATAATGAGAAACAATTTGAAAGAAGCGAGTCGACCTACAAAACTACCGGTCTTAGAACCAGAAATAACTAAAAAAAAAAAAAGACTTACTCCGAAATTGAAACAAAATTCCTATTTGAACTCAAATTGATGTTGTATTGTGTTTGAAAAATTCGAGAATAAAACGCAGATTTTATTGTTGGATCGTAAGAAAGAACCAAGCATCGGGTAAGACAAAATCCTTTTTTATTGGATATTGGACTTGTTTTCTCATTTGATTTGGAGCGACTTTATCCTATTCTCTTTATCTTTCAGATTCTCTTGATCATACTAATTTCTACTCTACCTTCCCGGAGTTCATTCTCCACAGCGAACTCCATTTTAAATATTCTGGCAGAGTCCTTATCCAATTTTCTTATTTTATGATCTCATTCGAAATCATATAAAGACAATTCTTATTTAATATAGCTATTTGTGCAAGTATTTTACGATTAAGAAGCAACTGTTTCTTGTACAGATTGTGTATAAATATACTATATCTATAAGATATCCCGTTCTCGCGAATTACTGCATTTATCCGAGTTATCCACAAACGACGAAAATCTCTTTTTTGCCTATCTCTATCTCGATGAGATGAAACCAAGGCTCTTATTTTCTGTTGAATAATGGTTCGAGTAAGTCTTGAACGAGCCCCCCGAAAGCTTGATGCAAATAAACGAATTTTTTTTCTACGTCTCCGAGCTATATATCCTCGTCTAATTCTGGTCATTGAATAAATGAAACTTTAATGAATAACTAATCGATTTCCTTTGTTTTAGTTATTCTTTTCCTCTTCCCTAGTTGATTAATAACAAAACGGATTCTTCCAATGTATAAAATAAAAATTCCAATGGCTTTTGCTACTATAACCTTCCCGACCACAATTTTTATTTTTTTCTAGGCATTTTACCTCGAAACGAACTAAGAAATTGTATTGACACTTCTAGGTATCAAAAAAAAAAAAAAAAGAAATAGAAATGAATAAAGAAATAGTGGATTGCATCGTTTCTATGGTTACGTCTTAAACGGTGAGGTCTTCTCTATACACCGGAGCCCCTTACTTCATTTAATCAAGGTTATTGGTAAATTAACTTGTACAGTTCACATTCTTTTGGCTCTACTCATGAATTATCTAGTAATAGGTCTTTCACAACGAGATCTACCCATACAGTAACGGTATTTAATTATGAAGATTAGCTGGGGAACTGACCCTCTTAGTCCGTTTTTGCAAGAGTAGAAGCATAAGATTTCGTCTTTGGAAATAGGATTTCCCCTGCTTAATGAATAACCTCTTGTTACTAATGAGGAATTTTTTCTCATCTTCAATTCCAAATTGAAGTGATTGGATTTGCACCAATGGAAACCATAAATTTCATACACAACACAATAGAAGGATAGAATAGATCTTTTTTCTCTTTTTCATGGGTACTGATCATTGATACTGGAAAATGAGTTTCCTTTATTTTGTTCCAGGGGGGGGGGATCTGAACGAGTCGCACATACACCCTAGTACATGTTCCTCGGCGCTGAGGACATCCCCGAAGAGCGGGGGATTTCGTGACATTTCTGATTGGCTGTCTTGTGTTTCTAATAAGTTGTTTAATAGTCGGCATGCAGAATTGTATACATACTGAATAGGCTGGTTTAGATCGATCCTAACCGAATGATTATGAATTACTTCTGTATTTCATAATAAATGAATAAAATATGATGAAACCCGATACTACGAAGATAAAATCTCAAGTTGCGTATTTGCATATGATCGCTGCTATTTTTATTCAATCGCTACAAGATCAACAATTCCATGAGCTTGGGCTTCTGTTGCTGACATAAAAACATCCCTTTCCATATCTTCGGATACAACCCATAAGGGTTTGCCCGTTCTTTGTACATAAACCCTTGTTATGGTTTCGCGCAGTTTCAGTAGTTCTTCTGCTTCCAGGATAAATTCTCCCGTTTGTGCCTCATAAAAAGAACTCGCAGGTTGATGTATCATTACCCTGATGATATAACAAACAGTTCCTCTATCTCGCATGATGAGTTGAGGAGAGGAGATAAAGAATAATAAATAAAAAAAAAGATAGAATTGAATTGAGCAACCGTACAGGCATCCTTTATGCATTGCATACGGCTCTACAATGGAATTTCCTATCGAAGAAAGATAAAAAAAAATAGGGATGATATGGGGTTTATCCGATCCGGATCGGCAAATGCTCCAATTACCATCCTTCCTTTCAGAGCAGTTAAAAAATACTATGATGGCTCCGTTGCTTTATCTATATTTATCTCGTCTGTGATTCAGCAATCCCAAAGTTTCTTTTTTTTTTTTTCTATATATGTATGTATATGGGATTTGAAAATAAAAAAGTTTGTGACGCTGAAAAGGCTCCGATAGATAATATCAAATCGGGAATACCCTTTATTTTATACTAATTTCATTTCATACTACTCTTTCGATATATAATCTAATGTTTTGAAAAAAAAAAATTCTCATATCGAATTCGAAGTGCCGTGCTATTATTACTTATTTCATATGGCGAAGGCATATTCTTTTTTTCTTACAAAACTCATTGGCGCCAAGCGTGAGGGAATGCTAGACGTTTGGTAATCTCTCCTCCGACCAGGATAAAAGATCCCATTGAAGCAGCTAATCCCATGCATATTGTATGCACATCGGGTTGCACAAATTGCATAGTATCATAAATAGCTACTCCGGGTATTACCCATCCCCCAGGAGAGTTTATAAATAAATACAGATCCTTGTTATCATTCTCTATACTGAGATATACCATAAGACCAATAAGTTGATTTGAGATCTCGCTATCAACCTCTTGGCCTAAAAAAAGTAATCTTTCTCGATAAAGTCGGTTGATGAGGATAAAATTTGTATCCCTAAAGAGCCGTACATGCACCTTTTGATGCATACGGTTCACCAAAAATTGCGAAAAAAAAAAGAATCAATGTGTAGATTTCATTCCCTTTTCTTTTTTTCTATTCATAGTAGGATCTTTTTCCTTTCTAATCGAATTTTCGATTTTCGTAAAGAAGTGGCTTTTTCTTCCATTTTTCGAGTGAGTTTTGTTAATTTTCTTTCTATTTATATCTATAATAAAAAAAACCATCTATACTATAATAGACAAAATCCATTAAACTTATCGAACTAATTTCTCATTGATATATTCTTTCATCGAGATCTAATCCAAATCACGATGTCATTTTCTTGTTCCTGAGTGGGTTTTTTCAATTCTTTTAGGTTTCTGCTCTACTCTGAGTAAAAATAAAAATATGCCCGATTTTTATTTGCACATATAGGACAAATACCCCTAATACTACGCCCTTTTCCTATGACTTATTCAATTCATTTCCCATCTTCTGCCAAACATCCGACGTATTTATCATATTACTTTACTCGCTTGATTAAAAGTTTGAGATTACTCTTCTTATTATTAAAATCTTTTATGATCTATGATATTTTAGGATCTATGATATAAGTATTAGATAAGTATTAGGAATCATAGATAGATTACCAATAATAGATTACCAATTGGGTTTTGTCTAAACGGAGCCTGGATACTTCATTTTATTGGTCCAACCAAGACAACCATAAATTTTTCTAATTGATAATATTAATTTGAATACCCCCCAAAACAAAAATGCCCCCAAAACAAAAATGGATCTAATTTCATTTGATTGCACTTCACGCTCCAAATTATTGATAATTCAATCTTTCTTGGGTGAAACAGAGGATATCTCGATCGGGGGAGAGAATGGGGAAATCCCATATGACCCAATATATCTGACAAGCCGCACTATACGTCAACCCAAGAGGCATCTTCCTCTCCAGGACTTCGAAAAGGTACTTTTGGAACACCAATAGGCATAAAATGAAAGAAAAAAGAATTAAGTACTATATTTCACTTTGATGTGGAAGCGTAACAATGCGTTTATTGTCTTAATAATATTTTCTTTTATTAGATTTTATCCATAGATTGGAAAAATTCTTACGAATAGTTCTTTTGAATAATTAACAAATATGTATGGATTCGTTCATAGAAAATGGGATCAACCCCCATTGCGTATTGGTACTTATCGGATATAGAATAGATCTGCTTCTCTTTATTCCTACGAACCGAATTGTTCCATTTTTACTTTACTAAAAAACACAATAGACAAATATTAATCCTTTATCCGAGATAGCCCACGGAAGGGGGAAGTCCACAGCATAGTTTTTTCCAATGCAATAAAGTTACATAGTGTCTATTATTCGTTGATAAAGAGGTATTTACATGGGTTTACCTTGGTATCGTGTTCATACCGTCGTATTGAATGATCCCGGTCGTTTGCTTTCTGTCCATATAATGCATACAGCTTTAGTTGCTGGTTGGGCCGGTTCGATGGCTTTATATGAATTAGCAGTTTTTGATCCCTCTGACCCCGTTCTTGATCCAATGTGGAGACAGGGTATGTTCGTTATACCCTTCATGACTCGTTTAGGAATAACCAATTCATGGGGCGGTTGGAGTATCACAGGAGGAACCGTAACGAATCCTGGTATTTGGAGTTACGAAGGTGTAGCCGGTGCACATATTGTGTTTTCTGGCTTGTGCTTCTTAGCAGCTATCTGGCATTGGGTGTATTGGGATTTAGAAATATTTTGTGATGAACGTACAGGAAAACCTTCTTTGGATTTGCCCAAGATCTTTGGAATTCATTTATTTCTTTCAGGAGTGGCTTGTTTTGGTTTTGGAGCATTTCATGTAACAGGATTGTATGGTCCTGGAATATGGGTGTCCGATCCTTATGGACTAACCGGAAAGGTACAACCTGTAAATCCAGCGTGGGGTGTAGAAGGTTTTGATCCTTTTGTTCCGGGAGGAATAGCCTCTCATCATATTGCAGCAGGTACTTTAGGCATATTAGCAGGCCTATTTCATCTTAGTGTCCGTCCACCTCAACGTCTATACAAAGGATTGCGTATGGGGAATATTGAAACCGTCCTTTCCAGTAGTATCGCCGCTGTCTTTTTTGCAGCTTTTGTTGTTGCTGGAACTATGTGGTATGGTTCAGCAACAACGCCTATCGAATTATTTGGTCCCACTCGTTATCAATGGGATCAGGGCTACTTCCAGCAAGAAATATATCGAAGAGTTGGTGATGGGTTAGCCAAAAATCAAAGTTTCTCAGAAGCTTGGTCTAAAATTCCAGAAAAATTGGCTTTTTATGATTACATCGGTAATAATCCGGCAAAAGGGGGCTTATTCAGAGCAGGTTCAATGGACAACGGGGATGGAATAGCTGTTGGGTGGTTAGGACATCCTATTTTTAAAGATAAAGAAGGACGTGAACTTTTTGTACGTCGTATGCCTACTTTTTTTGAAACATTTCCGGTTGTTTTGGTAGACGGAGACGGAATTGTTAGAGCCGACGTTCCTTTTAGAAGGGCAGAATCGAAGTATAGTGTCGAACAAGTGGGTGTAACTGTTGAGTTCTATGGTGGCGAACTCAATGGAGTTAGTTATAGTGATCCTGCTACTGTCAAAAAATATGCTAGACGCGCTCAATTAGGCGAAATTTTTGAATTAGATCGTGCTACTTTGAAATCGGATGGTGTTTTTCGTAGCAGTCCAAGGGGTTGGTTTACTTTTGGACATGCTTCGTTTGCTCTGCTATTCTTCTTCGGACACATTTGGCATGGTGCTAGAACCTTGTTCAGAGATGTTTTTGCTGGTATTGACCCAGATTTGGATGCTCAAGTGGAATTTGGAGCATTCCAAAAACTTGGAGATCCAACTACAAGAAGACAAGTAGTTTGATACAAGATTTTTCTGTTAGTTTTTTGCTTGTCTTTTTGTGATTTGACATAGATTAAGGAAAGGGAGAAATCTTGATTCGAATCTTCATAAACAGGTATGGAAGCTATAATTGTAAAGCACGAGCGAATTTATGGAAGCATTGGTTTATACATTCCTCTTAGTATCGACTCTAGGGATAATTTTTTTCGCTATCTTTTTTCGAGAACCTCCGAAAGTTCCAACTAAAAAGGTGAAATGATTTTTCATTATATCAATTGAAGCAACAAGCCTCCCAATATTGGGAGGCTTGTTGCTTCAACTAGTCCCCGTGTTCCTCGAATGGATCTCTTAGTTGTTGAGAGGGCTGCCCAAAAGCAGTATATAAGGCATACCCAGTAAAACTTACAAGTAACCCAGATATAGAGATGGCGACTAGGGTTGCTGTTTCCATTATTATATAATTTCAAGACCAAAATGGATCTATAATAAGATCGTTTATTTACAACGGAATGGTATACAAAGTCAACAGATCTCAATGAATACAAAATAGGATTTATGGCTACACAAACCGTTGAGGGGAGTTCTAGATCTGGACCAAGACGAACTGTTGTAGGGGATTTATTGAAACCATTGAATTCAGAATATGGTAAAGTAGCTCCTGGATGGGGAACTACTCCGTTGATGGGTGTCGCAATGGCTCTATTTGCGGTATTCCTATCTATTATTTTGGAAATTTATAACTCTTCTGTTTTACTGGATGGAATTTCAATGAATTAAACTAGATTCAAATGAACCGCGAATTCTTAGTTTTTCAATACAAGGAAAGCATTTTGGTTTCGGATTTTTCTACCATTAGATAATTTTGGTATTGTTATATTTTTTGTGTTATTGGTAGTTCGATCGTGGAATTTCTTTCTGTATTTCCGGAATATGAGTGTGTGACTTGTTAGAATGGATCCTATTGATAGTACAGAGAATGGGTCTGTCATCTTGATAGAGATGGTTTTACTTCGTCGGATATTCATCCCTAGTATCTGGAGCACGGAATATATGAAATAGATCACAAAATATTAACTACGATTCATACTTAATATTCATACCGCGCGACCGGACTCCACAAAATTTTCCAAAGAGTTATAAGTTCTAAATCGAAAGATTTTTCTTCTTTTTTTTTTGATCAAAAGGCAAAGCTTTCTTTGGATTTTTAGTCATTATATATATCTATTCATTCAATAAGTGATGATCGAAAGATTCTTACTCAGGGAATCTTTGGACTTAGTTTGAAGTTTTGTTGAATCATCGTGGTTCGAGTATGAATCTGGAGTTTTAATCGATTCATAGGGTCTTAACAAGAGAATTCCTATCAATAATAAAGAAAACAAGAATAAAGCGGCATTGCACACAAAAAAATCAAAGAAAGTAGGTAAATAGAAGATTCAAGAGGCCTGTAATGATCAACATAAAGACGAATGCGCCAACTTGATATTTTGACATTATAACCACAAATAAGAGCTTTGGGATTTTGACTCGTTCATATCCTCACTCAGAATGGGAGAGGTTTTATTACAAAGTTTCTATTCCATATCCCAAAGCAATATTTGGGTTTTTTGTTTGAGCTGTACGAGATGAAATTCTCAGATACGGTTCTCAGGGGGGGAGTACTTTTGGTTTACCTATCTCAATAAAGTCTATGATTGGTTCGAAGAACGTCTCGAAATTCAGGCGATTGCAGACGATATAACTAGTAAATATGTTCCTCCTCATGTCAACATATTTTATTGTCTAGGAGGAATTACGCTTACTTGTTTTTTAGTACAAGTAGCTACGGGGTTTGCTATGACCTTTTACTATCGTCCGACTGTTACTGAGGCTTTTGCTTCTGTTCAATACATAATGACTGAAGCTAACTTTGGTTGGTTAATCCGATCAGTCCATCGATGGTCGGCAAGTATGATGGTCCTAATGATGATCTTGCACGTATTTCGTGTGTATCTCACTGGTGGTTTTAAAAAACCCCGCGAATTGACTTGGGTTACAGGTGTGGTTCTGGCTGTATTGACCGCATCCTTTGGGGTAACTGGTTATTCCCTACCTTGGGACCAAATTGGTTATTGGGCAGTCAAAATTGTAACAGGCGTACCGGAAGCTATTCCTGTAATAGGATCTCCTTTGGTCGAGTTATTACGCGGAAGTGCTAGTGTGGGACAATCCACTTTGACTCGTTTTTATAGTTTACACACTTTTGTCTTACCTCTTCTTACTGCTGTATTTATGTTAATGCATTTCCTAATGATACGTAAACAAGGTATTTCTGGTCCTTTATAGAGAATATAGATCATAGATATTTGTAATCAATCATTTATCACTCGAGGAGGAACAATAGTATTTCATTGCTACAAATATGGATTATTGAAAAGAATAAGACATGTATTTGGATATTTTCCTTCAACTAGCACCTATACAATATAGTATTCTTTATTTGAATTTGACACGAATAGTTGAAGTGAATTCTCCGAAGAGAAAATGGATTATGGGAGTGTGTGACTTGAACTATTGATTGGAGCCGTGCAGATAGCTATATGCCCTTATCTGCCACATTGGAATTCACACCCAAATGTGTCTTTGTTCCAACCACCCCATATAAACCCCATACAGAGGATAGGCTGGTTTGTTTGAAAAGAATCTTTTCTATGATCTCTGATGAGACCCGATGATATCGTACATGACGTCCGTGAACAGGCTCCGTAAGATCCAGTAGAATAAATGATGTGACCTAAGACAAATTTTGTTTTAGCTAAATTACTTACTTAATTTAATAGTATAGAAATGCAGCCATTTCCTCGGCATCGACACGATTTATGATACTATCGGAGTGAAAGAAGGGGTCTAAAGAAGAGCCGGGGCTAGACTCTATTAGTAACAAGTAAATCCTTTGTATGTAAAAAGTTTCAAGATATTGGGGGATAAAGTTCAATTGCAAGGGTTGAGACGGCCCAGAAAGCACTTAATTATGAAGAACTTTGTAAGCTTACTTGGGTAGTGAGCATTTACTTATTTATAAGAAGAAAATTCCTTAAAATGGGTAGTTGCAATTGCGAAAAATGGAACCCGCCCATTTTTTCTTACATAGAATTAGTCATATATGTGTGGATATTCTATAGAGAGATTTGATATTTATAACATATGGATTTGGATCCATTTCGTTCGTTTAATTCTTGCTCGAGCCGGATGATGAAAAATTATCATGTCCGGTTCCTTCGGGGGATGGATCTATAAGAATTCACCTATCCAAATAACAAAAAAACCTGACTTGAATGATCCTGTATTAAGAGCTAAATTGGCTAAAGGGATGGGTCATAATTATTACGGAGAACCTGCATGGCCCACTGATCTTTTATATATTTTTCCAGTAGTAATTCTAGGCACTATTGCGTGTAACGTAGGCTTAGCGGTTCTAGAACCATCAATGATTGGTGAACCCGCGGATCCATTTGCAACTCCTTTGGAAATATTACCTGAATGGTATTTCTTTCCCGTATTTCAAATACTTCGTACCGTGCCAAATAAGTTATTGGGTGTTCTTTTAATGGTTTCAGTACCCGCGGGATTATTAACAGTGCCTTTTTTGGAGAATGTTAATAAATTTCAAAATCCATTTCGTCGTCCAGTAGCGACAACTGTCTTTTTGATTGGTACCGTAGTGGCTCTTTGGTTGGGTATTGGAGCAACATTACCTATTGATAAATCCCTAACTTTAGGTCTTTTTTAAATTGATTCAATTGTGAAATAAAATAGCATGACTTGTGTTGTGTATCTAGGGAATACTCACTTCAAAGTCAATTTTCCCTAGATACATCTATACTATTTCTGGATTTCTTCCGAATCGAAATATATTCTATATATTATGTCAAAGATTAATAGATATTTCATCTTTTTTAGTTCATAAAAAAAATGAACTAAATGTAATGTATTTCAAATTGATTCTTCGGTAAATCGGTTTTGAAATGCTTTTTCTATTTTTAGAATGTCCAATATCTGTTTTATATCTTCTATGCAAAAATGTTCAATTTTCATAAGGTCTTCTTGACTCTTATTCAAAAGGTCCAATAATGTGTGTATATTAGACCTTTTGAGGCAATTATAGATCCTGGGAGGCAATTCGGATTGGTCAATAAAAATATATTTCAATGCGATTTCTTTTTTCGTTTTCCTTAGTTTAGCCAATCTATGATGAAAAGTAAAAAAGGGTAAAGTAACCTTGTGCTGATTGTTTTCAAAATGGAAGTTTTCTTCTTCCGCATGTAGAAAAGGAATGAATAAATCAATTAAATTACGAGAGGCTTCATGAAGTGCTTCTTTAGGAGTTAAACTTCCATTTGTCCATATTTCGAGAAAAAGTATCTCTTGTTTTTCATTTCCATTACCATAAGAATGAATACTAGAATTCGCATTTCGAACAGGCATGAATACAGCATCTATAGGATAACTTCCGTCTTGAAAGTTATTTGGTGTTTTGATATGATATCCGCGATTCCTCTCGATTTCTAATTGAATACACAAATTAATTGGTTCCGTTAGGCTAGCTATATGCTGTGTGTTATCAACGATTTCCACCGAAGGTGGTAAGATGATGTCTTGAGCAGTTACACATCCAGGACCCTTGACAGAAATAGACGCGTTGCAAGTTGCATACAAATTACTTCTTAATACAATTTCTTTCAAATTCATTAAAATTTCATGGATTGATTCTTCAATACCTACTATGGTAGAATACTCGTGTGGTATTTTTTCAAATTTGGCACGGGTGATACATGTTCCTTCTATTTCTGCAAGCAAAGCTCTTCGCATCGCTATACCTATTGTATCAGCTTGTCCTTTCATAAGGGGAGACAGAATAAAGCGTCCATAATAAAGACGTCTACTGTCTACTCTTGATTCAACACACTTCCACCGTAGTGTCCGAGTAGATACTGTTACTTTCTCTCGAACCATATTAATATTATTTGATCAGATCATTGAATCATTTATTTCTCTTGAAATCTCTTTCATTTTTTTTTTCTACACACGTCTTTTTTTAGGAGGTCTACATCCATTATGTGGCATAGGAGTTACATCACGTACGAAACTTAATAGTATACCACTTCGACGAATAGCCCGTAATGCTGCATCTCTTCCGAGACCAGGACCTTTTATCATGACTTCGGCTCGTTGCATACCTTGATCTACTACTGTCCGAATAGCATTTCCTGCTGCAGTTTGAGCGGCAAATGGTGTACCCCTTCTTGTACCTTTAAATCCACAAGTACCAGCGGAGGACCAAGAAATTACCCGACCCCGTACATCTGTAACAGTCACAATGGTATTGTTGAAACTTGCTTGAACATGAATCACTCCCTTTGGTATTCTACGTGTATTCTTACGTGAAGCAATACGCACATTTCTACGTGAACCGGGTCTTGCTATAGATTTTGCCATACTTTATCATCTCATAAATAGAAATCCGAGATATATGGATATATCCATTTCATTTCATGTCAAAGCGGATCCTTTTCATTTCATTGGGTCCATTACGTTAGAGAGTCCTTTTTTAAAAAATTATCCTTGTCTTTGTTTATGTCTCGGGTTGGAACAAATTACTATAATTCGTCCCCTCCTACGGATCAGTCGACATTTTTCACAAATTTTACGAACGGAGGCCCTGATTTTCATAGTTGTTGTTCCTTAACTTAATTCCGAATATACTTATTGGAAGAAAATAAGTTTCTTGAAATCTTGAACCTAGAATTCTATCCCCATAAGGGAATGGTGAAGTTGAAAAAACCACCTAATCTTTTGAATCCTTGCTAATCTTTCGAATCCTTGTTGCGGAGTCTATAAATTCGACGTTTTCTGGTTGAAGTATAACGACTTATTTCAATTTGGACTTTATTCCAGTAGTATCCATATACTACTCCATCGTATCCTTTAAATGGAATAGAACCTGGAATTAGATCGAAACGAACTCCGAACATACCATCAGGAAGTGATTCATTAATTAAACCTTCATGAAGAAATGTTTTGTTCTTGTATTTTAGGCAAAACCTTTAGAAGTATCAACTAATGTAGGAGGAGTGGTATCAACTAACGTGCCCTTTTTTTCTTTTATAGGAAATGGAAATTCCGGATACAATTCGACTATCAGAAAGATTACCATATATAACATAAAATTTCTCCACCGATCCCCTCTAGTCGAGCCTCTCGATCTGTTATTATACCTCGAGAAGTAGAAAGAATTACAATCCCCATCCCGCCTAAAATTCTAGGAATTCGTTGATAGTTACAATAGATTCGTAGACCTGGTTTACTGATCCGTTTTAAATTTAAAATAGTTCTATATGTTCCTTTCCTATTCCTTCTATGTCGTAGGGTTAAAACCAAAAAATATTTGTTGTTTTCCTGATGTTTCCTGACATTTTCAATAAAACCTTCTCGTAAAAGGATTTTCACAATGTTTTCAATGATGTTAGTTGATGCTATTCGAACCGTCCCTTTTCTATTCATGTCAGCATTTCGTATAGACGTTATTATGTCAGAAATAGTGTCCCTACCCATGATAAACTAAAATTCTTTTTTCCTCCCATTTTTGATATAACAACATGCTATTTTTTTTTTAGATTCTATGTTAGAATATATAAGGTATATGCGTGAGATACAATCTAATCCATTAATTAATCTATTTCATTCAAATTCCTATGTATAATATAACTAACATAATTATATTACGTATTAGCTTATAATACCTCAGGAGCTAATGAAACTATTTTAGTGAAATTTAACTGTCTCAATTCTCGGGCAATCGCACCAAAAACTCGAGTTCCCTTTGGATTTCCTTCTTGATCAATGACAACTGCAGCATTGTCATCATATCGTATTATCATACCGTTATCACGCTTAAGTTCTTTACAAGTACGTACAATTACAGCTCTGATCACTTCAGATCTTTCTAGAGGTGTGTTTGGTAATGCTTCCTTGATCACAGCAACAATAATATCACCGATATGAGCATATCGGCGATTACTAGCTCCTATGATTCGAATACACATTAATTCTCGAGCCCCGCTGTTATCCGCTACATTCAAATGGGTTTGAGGTTGAATCATATCATTTTTGAATCTTTTCTTTTAATGCTTTAATGCAAAGGGCGAAGTAAAAAAAAAAAGAAATATTTTTTGGACAGAAAAAAAAGAAACCTGCAATTGTTTTTTATCCCCAAGACTTCTTGTCCTTTGTTACACGTTCCTATCCCGAAATAATGAATTGAGTTCGTATAGGCATTTTAGACGCCGCGATTAAGATAGCCCTTCTGGCTATATTTTCTGCTACTCCTCCCATTTCATAAAGTATTCTACCGGGTTTAACAACGGCTACCCAATATTCGGGAGATCCCTTACCCGAGCCCATACGTGTTTCCGTAAGTCTTACCGTAACGGGTTTGTCGGGAAATATACGTACCCATATTTTTCCACCACGCCGTACATTTCGTGTCATTGCTCGTCGACCCGCTTCGATTTGTCTCGATGTGATCCAAGCCGGTTCAAGTGCCTGAAGAGCATATTTTCCGAAACAAATACGGTTGCCTCGATAAGATATCCCTTTCATTCTTCCTCGATGTTGTTTACGAAATCGGGTTCTTTTTGGGTTATAGTTGATGGTTCTTTCTTAATTCCATCTCTACTCCAGAAACGGACATGAGAGTTTCTTCTCATCCGGCTCCTCGCGAACGAAACGATTCCAATTTAATCAAAAAATTGAATCAAAATAAATATACTTAATCATATTATGGATTTTTTGAAATTTCATCTAATCTATTAGGTCTATATCTTGTTTGAATATACTTAAACCTGTATTCTATTTATAGATAATTATTTCTATTTATAGCTAAGATAATATAATGTGTTTTTTTTTTTCTAACGAATCCTTATTTTTTTTTTATCATATTGTATATCGAATAAGATTGAGTAACCTAACAAAAAACTTCGCGGGCGAATATTTACTCTTTCAATATCTATTTCAGTTCTAGGATTAGCTCATGAATTTTCAGACTAAATGAATTGAATTGGTCCTTGGTTTGTTCCGCCATCCCATCCAATGAATTATTAGAATTCTTTTGTCAATAGAATCTTCTGTATTCATAGGTTCCGTCGTTCCCATCGCTTCTCAATTAATGGTTAGGTTTGAATTCTACAATGAAGCCCCCATGAAATTTTTTCTTGAGTCAATCTTCCTAGTCTTTATTGACTCGAGACTCTTGATTTTTTTTTTTCTATGAACAGATTCATCTATAATTAGATCAATCTGTATTGATGCTTTATTACATTGTCTTTTTTTTTTTTATGAGATGACTCATAACATAAACCTTCCATATATTTATATTGGAATCATATATCATTGATATTCTTTTTCTTTCTTTCTTTCAGACTTCCATTTATCTGCATACTTTCTATACCAAAAATCAGATTGGTTTTTCTGTTGTTTATGCAAAAAAGATTTCAGTTGCTACAATGATATGTCCAATGAATGTATTATATCTTGACTGGTTTTTTTGTATCCAGATAATGTGAATCGATGAGTTGGTTATTCGTTTTATAACTATTAGTTGATAGTAGGCTTCGATCCATTTTTTTTTTTTTAATCCTATCCTCTAAAAAAACCAACGAGTCGCACACTAAGCATAGCAATTAAATTTTAGAAAATTATCAATCAAATTATTATTTAACCCTATAGAATTAGAATTGCTCATTTTTTTGGATTTAAGGGAAAAAGAATGAAAGAAAAGAGTTTGTTGTTTTTTATTCTATTTTTTTTTTTTTTTTAATGGATAGAACAGTCAATTTTCTTATTCTTCTTCTCTAAATATCCAAATTTTGATGCCTAATACCCCATAAATAGTTCGGACTGGATAGGAACAATAATCAATTTTAGCTCGAATGGTTTGTAGAGGAACCCTACCCTCTCTGATCCATTCAACACGTGCGATTTCTTTTCCGTCAATACGCCCTGCAATTTGTACTTGAATTCCTTTTGTATCCGCTTGTTCGGTTAATTCAATAGCCTTTTTCATTGCTTTTCGAAATGAGACTCGATTTTTTAATTGTCCGGCTATAAATTCGGCAAGAATATTAGGGTTTGCATAAGGGTTTGGAATTCTTGTAATAGCAATGTTGAGTTTTCGGTTCACACAATTAAGTTCTTTTTGTATATTCAGCTGTAATTCTTCGATTCTTCGGGTTCTGCCTTCTACTAATAGCTTTGGGAATCCCATATAGATTGTGACTTGAATCAGATCAATTCGTTTTTGAATCTGTATACATGCAACTCCCTCGACCCCAGAGGATATTTTCATATTTTTTTGGATGTAATTCTTGATACAATCTCTTATTTTTTGATCTTCTTGTAGACCCTCGGAATAATTTTTTGGTTGTGAAAACCAAATAGCATGATGATCTTGAGTTGTACCAAGTCTGAAACCAAGTGGATTTATTTTTTGTCCCATAATCCTCCACTATTATCCATATCATGACATGTTTTATCTTTGTACTTATTCTTATTGTTTTTGACCCATTCAGCTTTTTTTAAGCATAAGAATAGATGGTCGTATCTGTTTATGTGACGGAAAGCTGTATCTTTCACTACAATCCTTATATGGCAACTGGGTCTTTTTATTGCATAACTCCGTCCTCTAGCTCGAGGTTTTAATCTTTTCAAGGTATGACTTTCATTGACTTCAGCTTCACTAATAACTAAACTTCCTTCCTCGAAACCCAGATTGTGACGAGCATTTGCTGCTGCAGAATAAACCAATTTGAAAATAGGATAACATGCTCGATAAGGCATTAGTTCGAGTAGCATAAGTGTTTCCTCATAGGAACGTCCACGAATCTCATCAATCACTCTTCGTACTTTGTGAGCAGACATAAATATATGTCGACTTAACGCATATACTTTTCCTTCTGTTTTGTTCCTTTTCAACAAATGTTTTTTTAGTTCTGCATTTGTTATGCCCAGGTGCTTCAAATGTTGTGGACCTGTTCCTAGTATGTTCTTTTTCATAAAATTCACCTCTTAGTAATGATCAATAAAATAAGTACCTGTATTCATTTTAGTAATTATTAACGACGGGATTTATTATCATTTTTCGCATGTGTAGCGGATTTCATAGTAGGTACAAACTCTCCCAATTTATGGCCTACCATACCATCTTTTATAAAAATAGGCCAATGCTCCCGTCCAGTATGTATAGCAATAGTATGTCCGATCATTGTAGGTATAATGGTAGATGCCCGAGACCAAGTTCTTATTATTTCTTTTTCGCCCTTTGTGTTAAGTTTC
>JAMXBB010000151.1:10000-16923 GCA_024138015.1 Lumnitzera littorea | reverse complement strand
ATTGAAATTTGATTTCAAATTTCATTTTGGACATTTTAGCAAAAAGATCTTTTCGATCTCTTTCCTTTTTTTAAAATTCCATAAATATTGGAGTCTTTTTTCCTAAAACTATATTTGTATATTTTGATGTTTTCTAAGTAGATTATCTTGAGTCACGCATACATTACCTCGCCTTGGGATAAGCTACAAAAACGACTATTTTGAAAACTAGTCAATGATGACCCTCCACGGATTCTCCTATATAAGCGGCGGCTAACGTTGCAAAAATAAGAGCTTGAATACCACTTGTAAATAATCCAAGGAACATAACAGGTATAGGAACCACTGAAGGTACTAAAGAAACAAGAACAACAACTACTAATTCATCCGCTAATATATTTCCGAAAAGTCGAAAACTAAGTGATAAGGGTTTTGTGAAATCTTCTAAGATATTAATAGGTAAAAGGATTGGAGTTGGTTGAATGTATTTACTGAAATAACCTAATCCTTTTTTGCTAAGACCCGCATAGAAATAGGCTACTGATGTGAGTAAAGCTAAAGCAACAGTAGTATTTATATCATTCGTGGGTGCGGCTAACTCCCCATGAGGTAACTCTATGAGTTTCCATGGTAAAAGAGCCCCTGACCAATTCGAAACAAAAATAAATAGGAACATAGTCCCAATAAAAGGAACCCACGGACCATGTTCTTCTCCAATCTGGGTTTTGCTAACGTCGCGAATGAATTCAAGGACATATTCGAAGAAATTCTGACCCCCATTCGGAATGGTTTGTGGATTACGAACAGCTATACTAGCGAAACCTAATAAGATAGCAATTACAACCCAAGAAGTAATAAGTACTTGGCCGTGGACTTGAAAACCTGCTATTTGCCAATAGAAATGTTGGCCTACTTCCACACCCGATATATCGTATAAGCCTTTTAGCGTGCTGGCGGAACATGATAAAACATTCATATTGCCCTCTGAGAGAAATAGAACTTTAAAGGAAATTATTTTGATTCAACCATCTCTTTTTCAACTTGCTTAGTTAAATTTTCTATTTTTGGTAATAACTAGAACTAGTCAAAAAATATATCTATTAATTTTTATCTCTTTTATGAGATTCAAGAGCAGTAACCAATTCCATAAATTTATGGAGTTCAAAAAAAAAAATGGATTTATCTTATTATTAATCAAAGATTTCCTGTATAGCTAGAACGACCCTCGCCAATTGCGAATACTAATTTATTAAGAATAAATCGGATTGACGCTATAGCATCATCATTTGCTGGAATCGAAATATCGGCAAGATCCGGGTCACAATTTGTATCGATTAAACAAATTGTTGGAATTCCCAAAGTGATACATTCTCGAAGAGCCGTATATTCTTCTTGCTGATCAACAATAATTACAATATCAGGTAACCCCGTCATATATTTAATCCCGCCCAGATATGTTTGCAAGTGAGATAATTGTCTCTTCAACATAGCTGCGTCTCTTTTCGGAAGATGATTGAGTCTCCCCGTCTTTTGTTCCGTTCTCAAGTCCCTGAACTTATGAAGTCTCGTTTCTGTGGTGGACCAATTCGTTAACATACCACCAAGCCACTTTTTATTAACATAATGACACCGAGCCTTTATTGCAGCCCGTACTACTGAATCAGCTGCTTTATTTTTTGTACCAACAATTAAAAATTGTTTGCCCATACTTGCTGCTTCAAAAGCCAAATCACAAGCTTGTGATAAAAAACGAGCAGTTTTAGTAAGATTTGTAATATGAATACCTTTATGCTTTGCAGAAATATAAGGTGCCATTCTAGGATTCCATTTCCTAGTACCATGACCAAAATGAACGCCTGCTTCCATCATTTCTTCCAAATTGATGTTCCAATATCTTCTTGTCATTTCTCCTCACATTTCCTTTTTTTTTTTTTGAAAAAAAAAAAGCGACGAGGTGCCCTGAACTAAATAATTGTTCCGATGGAACCTTTTCTTCTACCGCCGGAGATTGACCGTGTCGATACACAATCCAAACCGCTAACCTCTACTTGGTCTTATCTTTATTTCCATTACCCCCATCAAATGACCATAGAGAATTTTTATTAATATTAAATAAAAATATGAATCCACTTTTAGGAATCATTAAATCCTTTAAATAATTGTTCTCGTGTATCATGGAAATTCTTTGAAATGCAAGAATCAAATAATTCTCTATAGTGGAAGAAAATATCTCTGATTTCCCCCTCGAAAAAATTCTTCTTTTTAGTTTCCAAAGGAATGTTCTTATCTTGACTTGAACGGTGCACTAATCCTTTAAATCCGGTACCAACGGGTATCGTCCCTCCTATAACAACGTTCTCTTTTAGGCCTTTCAACCAATCGATACGGCCCCGGAGAGCGGCTTTGGCTAAAACTCGAGCAGTTTCTTGAAAACTCGCTTCGGATATGAAACTTTGAGTATTCAAAGATGCTTTTGTTATTCCCAATAGGATGGCCCGGTAATAGATCGATTCTTCCAAAGCGCGCCCCGTTCGTTCCGCTCGTAACAATCCAATTAGTTCTCCAGGTAAAAAAACATTAGACATTCCATCCTCTGAAACCAACACTTTTGATGTTATTTGGCGTACAATAATTTCTATGTGCCTATTATGGATTTGGACCCCCTGGGATCTATAAACCTTTTGGATCTTATTAACCAAAGAGATACGACTTTGCACTATAGTTAGCTCAGCACCAATCAAAAATCCCCAAGGAATTCCAAGAATTCTTGTTATATGCTCGTTCCAACCCTCAACTCTTTTTTCTAGGTTCATCGATATTGAATCAATTGAACGCACTTCTAACACTTGTTCCACTTTTGGAAGACCCTGCGTTATATCACCGGATCTCGACTTTTCATAGATAAACGTAACTAATGTATCTCCTTCGTAAAGGAGTTCTCCATAATGACCATGAACAGTTGCTCCTGGAGTGGCCAAATAAGGCTTAGCCGATCTTATTACTACAGAATCGACTTGAACAATCAAAACTTGACCCGATTTTAATTTTAGGTGGGGTCCATATTTGGCTATACGTACATTTTCACAAATAAACTGTCCAAGACTAATTATTGTGGAACTTTCTTCCCAATTATTAGAATAATAATTATTCTGGAGAAAATACCAATTCAAATTGAATGAATTCAAAAAGATGTTACTGCCTGGATCGGGATTATAAATCCCCCCATTTTCATCCATTAAATAATATTTAATTATTTGAAAAGTCTGTTTTAAATTTTCAAGTTGCAAATATTTAGTTATCAAGATCGGATTATGAGTTATTAAATAGTAAAATGAATAAAAACTCAAAATTGGAAGGCCTGTTCCTAAAGGGCCAATCGAATTCTTAATTTTAATTATCGGATTTTTGTTAATTGATTCTTTTATCACACTGTGATATTTGACATCGTTGAATGGACCCATTCGAAAACAATTAGATGATGACAAAATTCTCAAAGAGGGACATTCCTTATTGGAATTTAACAACGTGCGAATAGTTCCTTGATTTTGGCTAAGTGATTTTTGAATCTTTGTCTTGGAATAAAAGGAATAAAAGGGATTGATATTGGTGTGATCCGACACATTATCAGAGCTCAATCCTGAGGATGACGGATCATTTCTTTTTCTGAGATACGAAATATGGGATTTTACTAAGTCGATTCTGAGAAAATCTCGAATCAGGCCATTTGTACTTACTTCAACAAAGGAAGCGTGGGCCTCTTTGATATAAGAACTTTTTTTGTCTTGGTCCCAATTCAAAATTAAACAAGTCCGCACTAATTGAATACTTGTGTCATAACTTCCCCGAATCAGTTTGCCATTTCCGTAAACAATATAATTGATAACTCGAAGTTGCATATTATCCCTTTCTTGGAACAGATCTGGGGGGAAGAGTGTTGCTAAATTTATACCGTTCGACATTTCATATGTCACTACGGGTCGAACTAACACAAAATACTTTTTTTTAGTAGGTGTGACCCGTTGAACATAGATCCAATTTTTCAATTTTTTGGATTCCGTAGAATTTGTTTTTCCTGTTCCTGGTGGTATTAAGATGCCACTGTGTCGGGATATCTTATCGGTTTCTCCAGGAAAATGGATATCTCCAGAAAAGATTTTAAGTTCAATCCTTTTTTTTTTTTCTCTCCACTCGGACTAATCCGCCGACTCGGCTTCTTGTATTTAAAGTAATTCGTGTATCTACTCGAATGAGACTATTGTTGCGTACCATTATCGAAGAAGATTCAGGTAAAATATGGACTTCTTCGGGAATGAAAAAAAATGGATCTATTTTCATTGGATATTTTGCATTAAATTCTTTGATTCCTCGATACTCAATCAAAGCCTCTGTTTTAACGATTGAATGCACCCCTATGGTTCCATATTTAGTAATTCCCGAAGTGTTTCTTCTGTATCGAGGATCATCGAAATAAGCAAGAAGACTACTTCTACGGAAAATACCATTTATAGGTAGTTCCATCGAGATACCTGAATTAGGTATTAGTGCTTTCTCTCGTTCTTGAATCGATTGGAATGGAATAAGAAATCTATTTCTTCGCCGTTTTGCCAATAAATCAGAATTCTCGTGTAGAATAGCAGGATATATGAGATTCCACTGCCCAGTACATATGATTCGATTAAGTTCTGAATAATCAGGAATCCTATCTTCTTTTTTTTTACCCGAAAAATGAGAACTAAATACTTTGTATCTGATTTGATCATTATTCACTGAGAGACTCGAAAGAGATCTTCGTTCGACATAAGGAGAACGAAGATTCATTTGATCTTGATCCTTGTGGAGTGAAAAAGGGATTCCACTGAAAATGCACGAACCCCCTGATAATATCCATAAATGACTTGTTTTTGGTAAAAGATGAACATTACCATATGTAAATTCGGGTGCATGGTACACATCAGTACTCCAGTGCATTTCTCCCTCTGAGTCCGAATAAATATGTTTTCGAACCCTTTCTTTAAAATTGAAAGTGTATGTTCCCGCGCGAATCTCAGCAATTACTTGTTCGGATTCTACATATTGATTATTTTGAACCAAAAGAAAGCTTTTTGGTGGAATAGTGACGTTATGTAGAATATCCTCACTCTCAATAGTTACATACAAGTCTAGAGAACATAGAAAGGCAGGATGACCATGACGCGTACGTATGGGATGAACCAAATCCTCATTGAATTTTATTTTTCCGTTAGAGGGGGCTCGTACATGTTCTGCAGTACCACCTGTGAATACTCCGCCGGTATGAAAAGTTCTTAATGTTAGTTGAGTCCCTGGTTCTCCAATAGATTGACCCGCAATAATACCTACAGCTTCTCCCAATTCGACCAGGTCGCCATGAGTAGGACTCCTACCATAACATAATCGACAAATCCAAGATGTACTCCTACAAGTAAAGGGGTTTCGAATAGGTATTGGTTGTGTTCGAAAGGTTATGAATCGATTGACAAGTCCAATTCCAATATCTTGATTTCGAATAGCAATACATCGCGCACCCAGATATATATCGTCTGCTAATATACGACCAATTAATGTTTGAATCAAAATCCTTTCCGGTATCATCCCATTTCGAGGACTCACAAAAACCCCTTGGATGGTTCCACAATCTGTTCTACGTACAACAATGTGTTGAACTACTTCAACAAGTCTGCGCGTAAGATATCCAGCATCTGATGTTCGTACAGCAGTATCCACAACTCCTTTGCGGGCTCCGTAGCAAGAAATGATATATTCTGTTAAAGACAGTCCTTCGCGTAAATTGCTTTGAATGGGTAAATCAATCATTTGTCCTTGAGGATCCGACATTAATCCTCTCATACCTACTAATTGGTGTACTTGAGATGCATTTCCTCTGGCTCCCGAAAAAGACATTATATGAACTGGATTAAAGGGGTCGGTCATCCTAAAATTAGGATTCATTTCTTGTCGTAAATATTCACTTGTAGCATACCATACCTCAATGGATTGGCGTAATTTTTCGACTGCGTGTACATTCCCATAATGATGGTGTTTTTCTAAAATCAAACTTTGTTGTTCAGCATCTTGTACTAAACATCTCTTAGAAGGTATCGTTAAAAGATCATCAATCCCTAATGAAATGGATGTAGCAGTGGCTTGCTGGAAACCCAGAGTCTTTACTTGATCCAGAATGTGTGATGTATATGCCATTCCGAAGTGATCTATTAATCTGCTAATAAGTCTTTTAATGGCAGTTCCATCTATTACTTTATTGTGAAAGACTAGATTGACTCGTTCTGCCATAAGTACCTCCATTTTCTGCTGAGTGGAATTCGACAATGAGTTGAGTCAATGATTAGAAAACTTCCTTTTCTCGATTTTAATTCACATAGAAATCCAGGAACTGTGGTTCCGGTTAAATTGGAGAGACCGGACTTTACACCGGTGTCATAGAATTACTTAACTTAGATACCATATGGTTAGGTACCATATGAGCAGGCTCGACAAAACCCTTGTATAGCTTCTTCGATTTCTCGAAAAAGAGAAATATGACCGACAGTTGTTCGAATGTATATACAAAGAATTTCTTTTTTTACACTTCTTACTATTAGATAGTGCCCATAAATCTCATGATAGGTACCCAAAGATTCATAGTGAACCTCGATGGGGACTTCTCTTGAAGCAATAACGCGTTCATCGAGTCGCCACCGGAGCCACAAAGGACTATCTAAATTGATTCTTTTCTGTCGATAAGCCCCAATTGCATCGTAGGAATTACAAAAAAAAGGTTCTTTTTTTTTCCTATACTTATATTTATTGTCATAAATTCTTTCATTTTGATAGTTTCTGCGATTACATGGATTATACCTATTCGTACAAATACCTCGGCGATTCCCACTCGTTAATACATATAGACCAACCAGCATATCTTGGGTTGG
>JAMXBB010000151.1:0-5000 GCA_024138015.1 Lumnitzera littorea | reverse complement strand
TAGCGGATGATAGAACTAGAATAGATATTTTCTGTTTCCTACTCACACGAGCCCATATCCTTGCTTTTCTATCAATCTCTAATTCGAATCTTCCTCCCCAATCGGATATTATGGTACCCGTATAGACCGAAATTCCATTATGGTCCAATTCTGACCGGTAATAAATACCAGGACTTTGCAATATTTGATTGATCACAGTTCTGTATATTCCATTCACTATAGAAGTTCCCAGGGAGTTCATTAAAGGAATGTTTCCCAGAAAAATTGTTTGTTCTTGCATATCCCTACTGGTTTTCCAAATTAATCCCGCGGATACATATAATTCAGAAGAATATGTGAGTGATTCATATACAGCATCTCCTTCTTTTATCAAAGGTTCTACTAATTGATATGTTTCCACAAATAATTGAAATTCAATTTCTTGATCTATGTCTTCCATTTTTGGAAACTTAGAAAGTTCTTCTGTTAAGCCCTGATCAATGAATCTACCAAATCCTTCAAATTGTATCTGATTTAAACCAGGTATTGTAGCCATTCCCTCATTTCCGTCCCCCGGCATTTTGAATTTCCCATTTCCCGAAAAAATTCCATTATTGACCCATTCTTCATCAAATCATATGGATTGATCTAGCAATGATGGAATTTGTATTCTGTTTACTGAATCACATGAAATTTTACCCAACTCCATATATGGAATATATGAAATTCATATGAATATGAATGGAGGAGAATAAAGAGAATTTGATACTTATACTCAAATTGGAATTTGTAATAGATACAAATGGAAAGGAATTGATAAATGATACTTAGACTTATGGGCTTTGGTATAGAATATCAAAAAAAAAAGTGATTCAATTTCTGCCATTATTATGATATTACATATTCCAATCCGATTGGAGACCAGAAAAGAAAAAAAAATTGGATTCATAATTTGATCTGTTCGATGAGATAAAGACATAATAATCATCAAAAAAATAGACTTGATATTTTTTTAGCACTTAACTTTTTTGTGGATTTTATTATTCAACAAAAACAAAACAAAGGCTTCTATTTAGTAAACATGTGTAGATAACTATCTCTCTATACGTTTCCTCCTTTATTGCAGTTCGAGTCGGGACAGCATATGCCATGCTATGTCAAAATTTCGATTTTCTTTTTCAATTTAAGAAAAATTCATTGAAGCACTACAATTTCCTGATAATTCCCTATAATTCCCTATAGGCATCTTATATAGATCAGATACCCAATTAGATATTTGTAGAACAATTTAGATTCTGGGGTTTTCATATACTTCGAATTGCTGTTATAATTGAAATTGGTAAGGATTTTTTTTGTATTGAAAAGAATCAATACTGATTAGTTATTATCAATTTGGATCTTCTTCTTCTATTTTTAGGATTAGGAAAAGCCAATTTTCGATTCAAATCCAAGAATCGTTCATGAATTTACAGTCACATTTATCCCATTTAATAGTTAATGGTTCCAATTTATCTTGTTTTGGAACTAAAAAACCAAATTGCTTTTTCAATCTAAAAGAAAGGGAAAGTTTTTCGATATTTATGTTTTGCGATACTATACATACAACTGAAGGACCGAAGGGATGGATCCAACCCCCAAAAGGAAGGATTTCTTTCGGACAAGCGATTAAGGAAAACGGGATTCAATATAGAAGCACAATAAAAAAAAAGTTTAGTAATCCCCCCATCCCAAGCAAAGGGGAAAGGTTTTCATCTATTTCGTATGCTATCATTTTGGCGGCATGGCCGAGCGGTAAGGCGGGGGACTGCAAATCCTTTTTCCCCAGTTCAAATCCGGGTGTCGCCTGATCAACAAAAAAACTCGAAATCCCTTATCTTATTTGATTTTCTTTTGCTGATAGAACTCGTTGAATTTTTCACCAGCAAAAGAAAATGGAGGAAAAGAACTCTTGATATTTCCTTGATTCGAAACATCTGCAAGTTTGGTTCTCTCAAGCTAAAGTGCTGTAAATCCTTGCCACGAGGATTCAAGGAAAGATTATAAGTGAAAGGGAATTGGTAAATCTTTCTCTTTCTATAAAGGCCCTTCCTAAAGGAGTCTTTAATTCACGGGTCTTGAATTAAATTGGATAGCCTGATGGCTAATCTAATTCGTGGTTGTAAGAAGCTACTTTGTATACAGACTCATAAGGTTCTTCTAAGTGCTAGGGCATTCAATAAAATCAATACCAAATTCGATGGAAAATGGACTTTTCTATATCTATATATCATAAAAACTGAAAAGAAAAAAGAAAGAATTTCTTTTCAATAAACCTGTGTTCCCTCGATTGTTTCACAGAGACAATCGTTAGACATAGACAGACAGTAAGGATTAGATCAAATGGGAAATAAAAGTATGTGATAGATAATGATGTATCTTGATTCTATATTTTTATGTCTTTTTTTTTTACTTAATGAAATGAAGCACAAGAAAGAACAGGCCTTATTATTCCTACATCTTAGGAAAATTTCCTTGAGACTTCAAAATGGGTCACTGCGTATTTTACTTGTGCTTAACCTTTTCCGATTCTACTAAAAAAAAACCGTTCCTATAAGAACTTTTTAGAGGCGGATTTTTTGACCCTTTCATCGGGGTCAGAATCCCTTTTTGACTATGCGCTAGTGATTCCACTATTATTAGTGAACAATAATGGAATAATTCCTTGATAGAAATAGGGGACATAATTTACATGGATATAGTAAGTCTTGCTTGGGCTGCTTTAATGGTAGTTTTTACATTTTCCCTTTCACTCGTAGTATGGGGAAGAAGTGGACTCTAGAGGTATTACTAATTTTGAGTTGAAGAATCAAAGCATATCCATTTTTTTTGTATAGATGATTTTTTTTTTCTTTTTTGATTTGGTTTTTATTTGTTTCCCCTCTTGACTCATCAACGAGAAAAAAAGTTCTGCTATATTATTAATTGGATCCACATCCTCTATGGGAAACAACCTATAGATAGGAATTGTCCAAGGAAAGACTATCAAATAAGATCTTACCTTAGGCAAGTCGCATATTATATTGCGTACTTAACTTACCAATTGTTTTCTTATTTTCAAAATTTTATCTATATTATATGCTTTTCTATAGGCTTTATTGACTCATTTCATATTTTATGAGTCACTTCATGCCGAAAGAAAGAGTGAAAATGATGGGTTTTCGGGATCCGAAGAAATTATCAGAGAACCCCTTGGTCAGATGTTAACTGCTCAATCAATTACTTCTTCGGTATGCCCATACTTTTTTTTTTTGAAAATAATCCGAGATCTAGCAATGAGAGCCGTAATTTTATTAATTGCTTTTCAGTTATTTCAGATTGATTGGAATCAAGACAAATTAAATAGATGAAGTAAAGAAATCGAATTAGGATACTATGTACATTCCATATATCAATACATATATCAAGAACATATAGATTGTAGATTAATCTACATTAAATTAAGCCTTTCTTTTTATACAGTACAACTTGTTAGATTACAATAACAAAAATAGTGAGTATGGTAGAAAGAAATATATGAATCTTTCTACCATACTATCGGATCTCATAGAATACTATAGCGCTGATTCTAGTCTGCTCATTTCGTCATTTAATTTAAGTTAAGACGTGAGACTCAAATCCTTTTGATTTCTTCTATTTCGTCAATCATTGACTAAGAAAATAAATCAAGTTTGATTCCAATCAATCACTTTGACTGACTGTTTTTACGTATATTATAAGTAAAAAAGCAGTAGGAACTAGAATGAAGAGTGCAGTAGCAATAAATGCGAGAATATTTACTTCCATAATCTCATTGTTTTTTATTTGGCAATAACTCGGGATTTAATCCCATAGAGATGATAAATCTTTCGCCTGTCAATTCAATGGGATGAATTACACCTCGATGATATTGAATCAGATCAATATCATGAATAACAATATCGGAGCTATCAAATCAATTCATCGTCGAGAATTGAATAGTATAACATAGGAAGATCTTTTATCCATAACTCGTCAAAAATTGGATTCCGGATCCAACCCTTTTACTTTTCTTTTTTATTTGAATTTATCCTTCTTTTCCATTCTTGTTTTTTTCTATAACCTAGCACCTTCCTTCTAGAATCATCTGATGATGTATGATTTGAACACTCTTAAGTTTCCATTGGTTACAAAAAAAAAACAAACCAAAACAAACAAAAGAAGCGAAATCGAAAAGAAGGAAAGGGATTAAGTACTTTTTTTTTTAACAGAATTTAAGAAAATAAATAAGTGTGATAAAAAATAGATTCTTTCAAACTAGTAATTGAAGTTAGACAAACTCGGAACCCGAAAAGGAAAGAAATACCTTTCATTTTCACTTCAAAGCAAAAAAAGAAAACTAAAAAGAATCCCCGTTGGGAATCAAATTCGACTATTTGTATCCCTTTTCACATTCAATTCAAACGGAGAGATGAATTAATGTATTTTTTATTGGATTTGATTCCGTCGGGACTGACGGGACTCGAACCCGCAGCTTCCGCCTTGACAGGGCGGTGCTCTGACCAATTGAACTACAATCCCAGGGAAATAAAAAAGAAAGAGTAGAGTATAAATATTCTTATGATTGCATTTAAACCAGTTCTATTTAGATTAGAATCGCCGTGTTATAACAGTTAGAACACGACACGGGATATGAGATTAATATCCCCCTACCCTAAATGGGCGCTTTCTGAGAGCGACATAGTAATCCTTTTGTTTTCGTTATTGAAAAATCGAGTGATAATCAATCATCACTTTAAACAAAATGATAAAAAAAGCCAATCGTTTTTTTTTTTCTTCTTTTCCTTACACTTTCTAATTAGTAATTAGAGATCCTGATATGAAATTTGATTGTTAGCAAAATCAGAATTTTTGGGAACAAATAAAAATAAATAGAACAGAGCAAATAAAGCGGCAGGGGTATATCAGAAAATTTTACTTTTTTATTCTGAAGCCAGAATTTTGGAAGAACAAATGGGATATATCAT
>JAMXBB010000150.1:0-17166 GCA_024138015.1 Lumnitzera littorea | reverse complement strand
CAGTCAAAGCGCCCCATGAGCTGGCTAAAACCTAAAAATTTGAAGGATACTTGGATCGTGCCCTTAATGAGCTGACTCTCCAAGGCGGTTAAAGCGCCCCATGAGCTGGCTAAGACTTAAAAATTTGAAGGAAAACTTGAATTGGGATAGCACTCCATAAGCTTGCTAAATCCCTGAAAGATTATAAGTTGAGCAACTTTTTGTGAGTTGGGTGACTAGGAGCCTGTGAATCTCCAAATTGGGACTATACTTACGAGCTGGCTAGGTCCTTTAATGAGAATAAATTTGGATAGCGCTCCATAAGCTGACCGAAGCACTAAAGAAGATATTGATAGGAACAGTGCTCTATGAGCTGGCTATTGCGTTCAGAAAATGGATAAAGAGTAAGCACCCTTCGGACTCGCTTAAACTCTATTGGCTAAGAACATAGCTGACTCGGAAAAAACTCTTGACTTAAGTAATTTACAAATGAAGGATTTGGTGAAAACCATTTATAACATGAATAAAAAATTTGGCTACTATGGATGAAATGGACTGGAAAATGAATGGAAAAACTTGCAACAAGCCTCCACTTTCTCTCTCCTCTTTTCATGTCTTTTCATTTTCTTTTTTCGTTCTTTTTCCCTGAAAGTTTGCTAATGGATACAAATTCCTATTTAAAAGGAAAATGCTATAATCATGTAGGGCACCTCATATTCACCCTAGTTTGTAACCTAGACAATGAGGTTCTTGGATAGGCCTTAAACATTCATTTTGTAAGGAAAAGGTAACTCACGATTAGTTTAGTCGAAGAGGACTTCCTTACGCACTCTCGGTCTAGATTTCACTCTTGATTACTATTCCTGAAATTATAATCCAATTTGTAAATGATACGTTTTGATCGATCTGTTAGGTCTTTTTGGGTTTAGTATTGTAAATTAGGCTTTTGGTCAAATGGTTTCAAAAGAAGTTAATTAAGAGAGCCTATTTTGAAAGAAGTGTTTTCATCCAACCCGGGGAGTACAAGTCAAGAACCCTTAGGAATGAACTAGATGTATGCTTGCCCTAGTTTCAAAAATAATTTTTATCTTAGATAAATTATTTTGCAAAATTGGAAGAACTTTGAGTAGGGAGGTATTATGGGTGGGAAGGTCTTGTGTTTAAGAATCGAGTGGATAAAAAGGGTTTATGTTTGTGATTTGGAGTGTGATTTTGAACTGAATATGGAGTTTTTGGTTTGTGGTTGAAAATATAATTCTGAATGAACATGAGGTTTTATGCTTTTGGTTAGGAATGCGATTTAAGGCTTTGTGTTTTTAGAGCAACTTGGGCCTTCTTTGATTGGGGATTTTCTTAAGCCCGATATTTGGGTATTTCTTCATTTTCCTTTTTCCTAGTTTTTTTCTTTTTTCTTTTCTTTTTTTTTTTCTTTCATTTCATTTCGTTTCCTTTCTTTCTTTTCTTTCCCTAAAAATAGCTATCTCTTTTGTCAAGTTTTTGTCTTTAGATGAATCAAGGCCCTAAATCCATAGGTTCAGAGTGCATTGGCTTAGGTAAGGTATGTGTGGCCTTTAGGGTATTTAGAAAAATGTTAGCTCTTCTTCAAAGGGAATAATTTATCAAAAACAAAAATTATCCTTCAATTGTTATTACTGGGGTAAGCACAAATCAGTTTTATCCTTTTCTCCTAATCAATGACCCTAACCTCCGAATTGCCCTACTGTAGGGTGGTTCTTGACAGGGTTTTCATTTGAGATGACTCCAGATCAGTCCAACGAGGTTATCAAAGGATAATTGTGTTTGGGATTTGAAAATGAATGCCTAACTTCATTTCGGTTTGCGTATTAATTTCAAAATGGACCTCCTTTAAGGAATGAATCCAAAATATCCTCACCATGATGTCTCTTAACTCTGAAAGTGTTTAAGGTTTAGTGTATAGGATATAGCTCGCCTCTTTTCATTCAAAACTTTTTAAAAGTGAGTTACCAATTCCTTACATAGGGATGGATCAACCTTAAGGTGATGATAAACCTTACATTCTAATTCCTTGGAATATGCCCTGGTTGTGAAATTTCAAAAACTAAATGCCCCATGCCACAGACTTATAGGTCTTAATGCCCTTGAGCTTCCATATGTGATTTTGGGTTAGGTTCTTTAGAGTTTAAACGGGCTGGAACCAACAGCTTTTGAAGTGGAAGGGACTAATGAATTGCCCTTTTTGTTTGTACTGGGGATCAAGCTTAGGATAGTGTTTCATGGCTTTATGTTTTGGCTCAGTTCATGGTTAGACTCGATAACTCATGGGCTTTGAGTTGGTTAAATCATCTTAATGGGCTAGGGTTCAGGTTTAGTTGGTTATTTTCTTAGGCCAAGTAGATCTGCTTAGGTTAGCTGCCTTAATGGGCCAAGTGATTGTGTTTGTCCTGAGTCCTATAAGGATTTGTAACCGTTAGCAACTTTCTTTCTATTTCTTTTCTTTTCTTTCCTTTCCTTCTTTTTTCTTTCTTTTCTCTTTCCTTTTTTTTTTTTTGAAAGAGAGAGAGAGGAAAAGTTAGGGCTTTTGTGTTACAAAGATCGAGTGATGGAATTGTGAATGGATGATTACGACAGATTACTTTCATGGAAATATATACAAGCCGAGAACAACATTATTGAGAGTCTATTTACAAACGAGGAATTCTGAAGAATAAAAGACTAAACAAAGAAAATATCTAAATCTTATTTATTCTAAATGAAGAAGGCTATTTGCAAAATGTTGAATTTACCTAAAAGAATAAATATTTCTAGTGGGTAGAATACTAGGCACAATGATAACTATTATTTTACAAGTTTGATTCTTTTCGTTTGGCTTCTTTTTTATTTTTATTTTTTTGTTTTTTATTTACTCCGTGAGGGTTGGGCTTAGCTGATGTGGGCCCAAACAAAAAAACGATAGATTCGGGCTCCCATAGATGTATGAAGGCCCACACTAGAGTGATGTTCATGGGGATCTTCTGCAAAGAGAGGATAGGCCCAATCTTATTCTTAACAAACTCCTGTTTATCTGGGCTAAAGAGTAGAAATCACGTTTGAAGCAGTTTTTGAGGCCAATGCGGTAGGTGAACATGAATGTCTTTAAAAGACCCTTGACTTGGTCCAACCACGATTGATTAAAAATCAAAATCAAAATTAAAATTACAATTACAACGTATTATAAACTTTTCATCAAATTATTACAAATTATTTACAATGGAAGATTACAATTACCGTCACAACTTCACAACTGCCTTTATCAATTTAGGTTTGCCACATTGTAGATTTTTGTGAATTTTTTGAAAAAAAAAAAAAAAGTTTTCATGAAATGCAAAGGGTTGGTTCTAAAGGTTCTCAAGTTCTGCAACCACTACGTTTTTTCAAAGAAACGATTCTGTGGTTGCATTTGAACTTGAGTGGGGTAGCCTGATCAGCCTCGGAAGGTGATTGCCCCACAACATCCGGAGCTTACACAATGGCCACCCTCCTAAGGTCCTAAGACGGCTTGGTTCTGACCGTGTCTATTATGCATTTATGATGCAAAAAAACAAAGTAAAAGTAAAACTCCCTAAAATTCCCCCTTAAATAAACTGCTACAATAAAAAAATGTTAGTAAAAAAAAACAAATAAATAAAATAAACAAATACATCAAACAACATACCTAAGTTCTTTTTTTTTTATTATTATTTCATTTTTTTTGAAAAATAATCCGATTTTCGGCAACTTTTAGTGGCTAACCCTCTAGCGGTCCCTAGTGGAGTCGCCAAACTGTCGAGCTTGATTTTTCAGTTTTTCTAATTATTTAAAATTGATTTCTCATTTCTCGATTTATACTAAATCCTAACCCGTTTAATATTAATCCTCAACTAAAGAAATTGAGAAATTCTGGTTTTTTTATTGAAAATAATTTTTGGAGTCGCCACCCAACCGAAGTCGGGAAAAGAAAAAGAAACCATAACTAATTGGGTGGATTGATTACAATTTGGCTACTGGTCTTTGATTTTAAATTTAATGAAGAACCAGAGGGTTCCGAATTCGGGGGCTAACCTATTAAACCCTTATGGGTACCACTATCTATTTACCGAAATTAGGATTTTTTTCTAATTATAATATTTAAAATAAATAAATAAATAAAATAAAAAAAAAAGAACCTAAGTTTCTACAAATTTTATCGTCGCCCCGAAGGTACCTACGTACCCGCTAGCCGGGATCAGACGATCGTAGTTCTTTCTAAAAAAAACTTTAGTGTGTTGATTTATTTTAATTTGCAAAAACTGACCGAGTTTACGTTTTAAGTTATTTGGTTTATTTTAAAAAATTTAACGGGTCCTAACTTTTGGTATGATTAAAAGACTCTCTAAAATACCTTAAAAATTTTATTGATTTTTATTGATTTATATTTCTAAAAAAAAAAAATTTGATTTTCTAGGTGAGAAATCTAAAGCAAATACTAGTCCTAAAAAATTCCTAGACTAATATATACATATATATATTATTTGTATCTATATTACTATTATTAAACAACTATCCACTTAAATCAATATAACATATTTAACTTATATAATAAAGGAGAATAATGCTAAAAGAAATATACTAAACTAATAAATACACACATATGCTATGTATAATAATATAATGATAATAACATAATATAATAACTAAATAAATAATAAAAAAAATTTGAACTAAACCAAACTTGAATTGCTATTTACAGCAGTGGTGATGGACAAGGCTCGTTGGTTGTGTGGTTGCAAGGATTGCTGCGGACGTTGTGCGTGCGGTTCGGATTGCGTGAGCGTCAAGCATGGATGCAATGTCCGGTGTGATTTCGTTTCGGTCAGGCGTGCATGCGCTAGCCGTTCGGATTGCGTGGAGCGTCAGCTTTGGATCAGCGTTGGGACGTCAGGAACTTCGGTCGTCGTCAGTTTCGGATCAGCATTGGGACGTCAAGAATTGCTGGACTTCGGAGATCTCGGCAATTTGGACGAGGAGATGTTGGAAAAGGACTTCGGAGATCTCGGCAAGTGGACTTCGGTTGGTCAGATTGTGGTTAGAGGATTAGGACATTGATGGCGCGAATGTTGTCGCCTTCGTAGAGTTCGGCCAAATTCGTTGGTCACCGTAGTGCATTAGGGGAGAATTGAAATTGGTTTCCAGGATGGGTTGGGGCTAGAATTACTGCTGCAATTTCTTGGATCGCGGCTGTGGCGCGGATTGCGGCTGTGCTGTTCTTGGATTGCGCAGATTTTTGAATTTTTGATGAAGCTAATTATCCCTCCCATTGTGGTTTTCTTCTTTTTATAAAGCCCAAATCAAATCTTAATATATTCGATTAAACTAGATTCAAATCTCATTCAAATCTGATTTAACTAGACTCATACGACTTGATTAAATATGAATCTTTTGCAAAGATAGAAAAATAAAGACATTGGTGCCTACTGAGACTTGAACCCGTGACCTCTAATTAAATCCACTTAAGTGCTCCGCTACTTATCCGTTAGGCTGTTGGTTTGTGTCTTAACATTCATTACCATTAAATTATATTTAAACTATCTAAATCCCTAAACTAAAATTTTTAACTAAACTAAAATTAAAACTAACATTAAACTAATTATTCCTAATATAAATTACTTCCTAAAAAGTTACGAAATTTTTATAATTTTTCCTTTTCTTATTTTTTTTTTGGTATTTTCACTATTTTTTATTTTGTATCATTTTTATCTTTTATTAACTTTTTGTTTATTATTTTTTTTGAATTAGGACCCTTTTTTGTAAAAATAAAAACTAAGACTATGGAAGGGCAAAAATTAGGTGTCTACACTCATTAATCCTTTTTCGAGTTTTCTACAAGCTTGGACCTATCTAGCAACCAACCTTGCCTATTCTTGGTCATAGTTAGCAACAAAACTTCTCACTTCCAGCACAAGTAGTAAGAGTTAGCTACTCGATGATTGCTCGGATCTTCTCATTGTCCACTTGTAAGCCTCTTCCACTTACTACATAGCTTAAGAATACCACTTCCTCCTAATGAAAGCAACATTTCTTAAGGTTACCAAATAATCTCTTGTCACAGAGGACATTCAGTATGACTTGGAGATGTTCATAGTGACTAGGCATGTCGGCACTGTATACTAGGATATTGTCAAAATACATTACGACATACTTCCCCATTAGATGTCTTAATACATGGTTCTTCAGTCTCATGAAAGTACTTGGGGCATTCAATAAGCCAAATGGCATGACCATCCACTCATAGTGTTCATGTCGAGTTTTAAATGCAGTTTCTACTCATCTCTCGGTCTCATGAGAATTTGGTGGTAGTCAAACTTTAGATCAATCTTGCTGAAGAACTTAGCTCTACTCAATTCATCTAACATGTCTTCTAATCTCGGGATAGGATACCTGTATTTGATCGTAATCTTGTTCACTGCTTAGTTGTCAACATAGATCTTCTAAGTTCCATCCTTTTTCGGTACTAGGAGTACTGGCATGGCACGGCACGGCACAGTATGGTATGGCATGGCACAACACAAGGGTTAAGACTTTCCCTAATATATCTTCTCTCCAATAGTATCGAGCCTAGTTTTTTTCCTCTCAGTTCTTTTTAAATTAATCTTCTTTAAATAGACTAGTATCAAACCTTATTCGTTTAATACTGATCCTTAATTGGGGTTTAAAGAAAATTAGTTTTTATTGTCTTTTTGAAAATGCTTTAAATTCGCCACTTAATTGGAGTCAGGAAAAAAGTTAAGTTATAACCAATAACCAATTGGGTAGATTGGTTATAACCTAGCTACTAATCTTAACGAGAAAACTAATTTTGTAAAATGGTTTTAAAATTAGAGATCTGGATTTAGGAGTTAAGATTTTTAAATCCTTATGGGTACTATTAACTTTCCAAATTTAATTTTAACCTTAAAAATCACCTTTCAATTCTATAAAACAAAACTCAATTATTGGTTAATCAAATTAGACAACTTGAGTAATTTAAAAAAAGGAAAAAAAAAAAGGTTTTTATTTTATTTTTTATCATTGCCTCACTGATGCCTACGTACCCGCTGTTTAGGATCGGACGTACGTAGTTCTTTTTGTAAAACTTTAGTGGGTTGGGTTTGTTTTAATTTGAAAATACACCAGATTTACGTTTTTAACTCAATTTGGTTTATTTAAGGAAATTTCTAAAAAAAAAGGTCCTAAATTAGAACTTTTGTTTTTTTGAAAATTTCTAGAGTGCCCTAATTTTGAACATAGCATGACATCATTATAAACATAGAGTCCCAAAGTATGGAACCCCAAAAAGAGGTTGGCCCAACTTAAATGGGATATGATAGCTTCTTTGTGGTCTAACATTCTTGCCAAAAAAAATGTTTTTCTAAGTGATAAGATAAATTGTTTATTCATTAACTTATTTATTTATTTTTTGCTTTGATTATACTATCTTTTTTTATTTACTTATTCTATTTTTATTTATTTCTATTAAACTAAAAAAACTAAATAAGATAAAATAAATAAAAAATAGACTACTTTTTTTCTTTATTCTTTTTTTTTTCTTTTCTTCCTTTTTTCTTTTTATTTTTTCCCCTTTTTTTTTACAATTTACATTCATAATTACATAAATAAATAAAATCATAATAATAAATAAATTAGAAAAAATACTGAATGGAGGAGAGTCGGACCAAGGAGAAGGAACACAGGTCAGGGTTAGTTGAGTCCTAGAGCGAGTTTTGAGTTGGATTGGGTTGGCTCCAAACTCTCCTTTAATAGAAGCAACACGAGATGGATTTAGGGCGATTTAGACGACAAATCAAAGTAGTGAAGTGCTTTTTTTTTGTGTTTTTTATTAGAGTTATGGGGGGTAGAATCGATGCCGTGGCTTGAGGTGGCCATTTGGGCGGTGGTCGAAATAAAGGTAGTAACGGTGGTGGAGTTCCATGTTGTTTGGGGGTTGCTAGAGTCGAGAGAGGTATTGGATCGAAGGTTTAAGGTGGTAAGGAGTTTGGTCATGGGGTTAGTTTAGGCTTAGGGTGGTGGTTTGTAAGTTAAGTAGTTATGGTGGTTAAGGTTTAGCAGTAAGCATTTCGCCATATGGCTAGGGGTCATGGTTAAGAGTGAAGGTAGTTGGGCCTAGTTGCTCATGTTGTGAGGGAGCTAGCTAGAGTGGTGGTACACTTTAAGGGTGGCTATAGAGAGAAAGTTGAAAAGAGAGAGAAGGTTTGGTAGGTATAGAGAGAGAGAGTGATCGAAAATGAGAGAGGGAGTGTTTGTAAGTGAATCTCCTATTCATGTGTGTTTGTATATATTGTGAAATAAGCCTCAGACCCCCATTTATACACCAAATCAACTTGGTAAGCAAGGAAATTTGAATTCAGATTAAATGAAAATTTCCAAAATTCAATTATTTTTTTAATTTTTGGAGCTTGATTTGCGTATGAAATTCATTGAACTTAGTCTTGTTTTTAGATTGGATTCAAAGAAGGCTATGTCTAGTTTGCAATTTCGCTATTAATTTAGTGAAATTGCAGCTCGAAGGGGGCTGAAATTGATTGAAATGTGGGTTGACTAGCTTTGTTTCGTATGAGAAAGCCTGGGGAAATAGAGGGAAAATGTGGGCAAGAGAGGAGAAAGAAGAGGAAAATGTTGATGTGGCGTCACGTTAGTAGTATCGTCTAATCATGGTGTGCTACGTGTCCAATAGCAATACGTGGCAGTTGACGTGGCATGCTACGTAGTGCTACATTAGCGACGGCCAATCCGAGTCTTCCACGTATCAAGACATGTGGCATAGTGAAACCTTGACATATGATAGCACCTAACGTGGTAAAGTGTCGGTTGAATAAAAAGGCTTTCTATGCCTTTACTAAGATTCAAATCGCTAACCTCCTACTTAAACCTAATGTTATATTCATTAGGTCGTTGACCTGTATCTTGTCCATATGTGCATTTTAAGTCAACTTAGGCTATATTCAAATCTAAACCTAAATCCAACGGTCCTTTCCTTAAATTTATTTAAATTAAGAAATCTATTATATTAAACTATTTAAAAATTTTATTATTTTCTTAATTCCTTATTTTTTTTTAAATTTCTTTCTATTTTTTGTGACTTTTAATTTTTCTAAATTTTTCCATTTTTTGCATTTTTTCCAAATTTCTTTTTTTTTTTTGTTTTTTTCCTATTTTTCTATTTTTTTATATTTTTCCTATATTTCTTATTGTTGTGTTTTTTTCTTATTTTCTATTTTTTTTGTATTTTTCTAAACTTCTTATATTTTTTTTCTAAATTTCTTACTTTTTTGGAATTTCTTTAATTTTTTATTTTTTGTGTTTTTCCTAATTTAGGACCCCTTATCTTAATAAAATAAAATAAAAGAGACAAAAATTGGGTGTTTACAAATAGTTCATTGGCTTGTCATTGGAGTTTAGAAGCCTGTTTGGGATTCATCCGATAGGTTGGCTTATTTGATAGGGTGGCGCTAGATATTAAGTTAATGCAATGTTTTATGCCTTGGATATGAGATAATCCTTCAGGTAATTGTTGTAAGAACAGATCGACATACTCATCCAGCAACTCTTTTACTTCTTAGGCTAGTTTACCTCACTCCTTTAACTCTAATAGACACCTGACCAATAGGAAGGTCGATATGTTGGCTTAAATAGCCTCTCAAAGCTCGGCTCTACTCATCATTAGAGTCTTCTTTGATCCACAAGCAAGTTTGGCTCGTAGTTTTTTAACTTCACTTGGCGGCATCGGGTTCAGCATGATCTTCTTACCATCTTTCTAAAACATATATGTGTTCCAGTATCCGTCATAGATAAGCAATACATGAGAAGCATACATGGGTAGTATGTTGTAGAGAGGATCTGATCAAAGTAATTTCTGATAGTGATCGATAGTAGTATTTGTCGAGTGACATGGAGTGCTCCCCTCTTACTCAACCAGTTCAACTTGTATGGCTTCCGATGTGCAATAGTAAATAACTTCAATTTTGTGATTAAATCGACTGATGCCACATTAGTGTAACTACCACTATCCACAATGAGAGTACACACTTAGTCATTCATCTTACAGGTGATATGAAACAAATTCTCTCTTTGCTGCTCCTCGAGTAAAGGTTTCATGTTCATTGTACATTAGACAACTAAGATTAACTGGTCTAAGTCTTCAACAAACACATCCTCCTCAATCAATTCGTTCTCTTGAGAAACTTCTTTTTCGACAGTGCTCTTCTCCTTCTTAGGTTCCTCATCAATACTTTCTACTTCTAGCTTCAGGACGTCTCCCTTGATGATCATAGTCCTTTGGTTCAGGCACTAGGCAACTATATGTCTAAACCTTTGGCACTTAAAACACTTGATTTAGCTTGTCTTCTTACCAGATCCTTACCCTTTCTTATAAGTTCGAGTCGACATGTTATTGTCAGGTCAGCCCTTCTGTTCATTTTAGACATCTACCTTTCGGATCAGCTCGATACTTGACTGAGCTTAGTGACTTCCTTATCCTAGTTGGCTAGTTAGTAGTTTGGTCAGTACTCACTCCTTTTTGGCCTCTCCATTTGTTAAGCTATTCGAATGACTTCATCTATTGTGGTGAATCGTTAGAGTTATACAATATCTCGAATGTCACCTCTTAATCCAGTAAGGAACCTAGAGATCATTTGTATTGGTGGTTCCTCCACTTCACAGTGGATTATAAGCATTTGAAATTCTTAGACATACTCATCAATAGTCCAGCCTCCTTATCTTAGTTCTTAAAGTCGAGTAAAAGTATCTTATATGTAAATATCCAGCACAAATCTGTTTCTAAGTATTCTCTTCATCTCGGGCCAAGTATTAATCTTTCCGTATCCTTCTTGTCTCCTCATAGCTTAGACATTCTTCTACCACATGACGGCATATCTAGAGAACTTAACAGCAATGGTTATCACTTTCTTAGAACCTTCATGTTGGTAATAGTCAAAAACACATTCTGCTTTCTCCTCCTAATCCAAATATTCACCTGCTCTTCTAAACCCATTGAAGCTCGGAATCTTGTGCTTCACATGGTTAGATGTTCGGGGTGCTCGAGGTCATTCTTCTTCCTTATAGTACTCTTCCTTGTTCTCTTCATCTAAATCTCTTAAGTTAATCCTTCTTCTAACTTATCCACCTACTCTTCTGCCTTGAACCTATCAAACTAGGTTTTAACCTTTAATGGGTCGAGCAGCTTGTAGGCTATTATGCATGGCTTTAACAAGTCAATAAGCCAATGCATAAATAGCTCGAGTTAAGTCTACAAGAAGATTAGCCACCTCATCAAGTTTTTCATCCGTACTTCTCAGAGTTCCTTGAGATTATCGACTATGGTAGACAATATTATTGTTGTCATCTCCAACACCAGCATTAACACTTAGGTCGGTCATTTTCCTTAAAATAAAGTATGAATAGGGTACTTCGAGAACAAACTACTAAAATCTAAATGAAAACCTCCACTTCGATACCAAGATGATGCATACCGTGACCAAAAATAGACAAGGCCAATAGCTGGATTGGTTTAAGCTTGTCAAAAGCTTGAAAAAGGGTGATGTGGAATGCGTGAAAGAGTGAATGAAAAGTAAGCAAAACCTACGAATAGCTCTAAAGGATATGATGCACCAATGGAACTTTCGAGGACTCATGGCACTACTTGATATGATGTATGAGTTGGTTCAATGAGATTACTTACTACCTAGCCTTACTTAAAGGTTAGGATAAGAGTGAAATGAAAGTAAACAATCAGTGTTTACGAAAGGAAGGGTATTCAGTCTATTGAATATAATGCACAAGTACAAGGGTATTTTATACCTAATAAGTTAGAGCAACTTGTCTAAAAGGGGAAAAAGACAAAAAGGGTATTTCTCAAAAAAGTAATGCACAAAGAATATAAGGGGTAAAATTGAATATTCAAGAAAAACAATAATTAGTGTAATAGATTCTACACGTGATCTTGCATATATGGCGGAGGTGCATTGGCAAGGCTATTAGAGGATACAAACAATGGAGTATGATCCAATTGCTTGTCCGAGCAGGGTTGATTGAGGATTAGTCTAGGGTCTCTCTTTAGGCTTCTTGGCAAGGATGATGTCGAATAACTAGTCAGCTCGAACGTGGGTGAATAAGCATGTATGGTTTGGTTATCATCTCAGCATTTTACTATTTGGCATAAGACCTTCAAGAAGTGGGCAGTCATATGGCTCGACGTGTAGAGTTGATCAGTAAGGAGATACTCGGCTTTGGCAGGAGTTGGCTGGAGTAAGAGGATTTGCCTTACTAGTCCCTCTAGTCTTCAAGCTCGGCTGCCTATCAAAGGCCTAATAGTTTGATTCCTATCAATAAGTCATCCAATCATGCAGCAATAAACTAAACAACCAATTATTTAGCTATTATGTTTTACAAAATTTTACATCAGAAACAATCAATATTCAATCACATGCATAACCTAAACTCTAAGCATCAAGTTATAAATTTTAATTTGGGTGCGTTAACTACAATCACAAAGCATTTTTAAAGTCATTGGGAGTACTCACTTAACTAAAACCAATATGGATCGTAGCAATCAATGAGCAGCTCGCTCTCCTGATCGGTGTCTCCTAATAAATAATAATAAAAGAAACCTAATGAGTATCTAGATATAGTGCTAAATAGCCTAATCAGCTTATTATTTATTTATAATTCCCTTTTTGGTTAGGTTTTGAATCTCATGTAACTTTTTAGTTTTACCTTATATCTTTATATTTTCAGAGTCGGTCTTTATCGAGTTCGAGTGTACTTCTTTAATAATACAATTTAGTTAAAAATTTTAAGAATATTTTACATTGCCTAAGTTATTTATTGTAGTAAATAGAAAGTGTTACTTTATCCTATTTGTAATAATATATTACTTATTAAATATTATACTGTAATACCTTAGATTTTCTAGCGAGTTCAATAATCATAGGATCTGAGCCCTTAAATGTAGGGTGCTGGGATATATTAACTGTTTTATTTTAAACTTCACAATAAGGTTAAAAAAGTTAGATGAAGTAATTCAAGTAGAGTCAATTTCTCAAAATAAACTATATAAAAATATTAATTTAAGAAAAAAAAAGGCCAATTTATAGATGAAGCTGATAATAGTGAAATTCTAGTTTTTAGATATAGTAAGATATTAGAAATAAGTTAATTAACTTAAAAAAAATAATAAATAAAGTTGAATTATACTTAATGTATATGTATTTACATGTGATATGCATTAATGTATTAAATATATACATATAATAATAATAAATTATTAAAGTGAGGGAAATTAATAAAAATAATGAAAAATTAATAAAAAAATGAATGGATGAGTCATCAAATGATGTAGTAACATGAGATTAATTAGAAATGATGAGTCAATATTTAATTAATTAGAAAATGACACATGTCACCTAGGAAATAGGAAAATTGACATATGGCATATACATGTCCAATTTTTATTAAATAAAAAAAAATTGAAAAACTATCAATAGGTCTCAAAAACCCTCATTTACAACATTTTAGCACTCTAAAAATAAAAGAACATAATTTAGAAAAATTAGAAAAAATAAAAGAAAATATGGTGAATTACAGTTCTTAAGGCTATAGGCAACCTGACAAGGAGTCACTTGGGACTTAAAGTTATGGTATAGAGAGAAAGTAGGCTAACATAGAGTGGTGGTTGGAGCATTACGTGCCAATAAGTCAAATTTTACTGTCTGATTTTTATTAATTCACTAAAAATATCAAATTAGCTCATAAAATTATAAAATTTAGTTTCCATAGGTTATTTCACATCTACTTTCATATGGTAATTTTATTTTCTTAAAATAACATTGATTTAGGGTATTTTCTTGAGAATGTGCCCTATTTAGACAAATTTTAAATAAATTTTTCAAAATGTTAAATAATGTTACTTTGGCCCAAAATTTTTTTTATAATACACTTATATAATGTATTAAATTGTAGTAATAAGAATTTTTGAAAATCACCATGTTTATTATTTTTTATAATTATTTTGAATAAGATTGCCTACTTTACCGAATTATTGAAATAATTAGTTTTTAATGAAATAAATTAATGAGCACTACATGTTTAGACTTTTGAAAGTTTATAATGATATTTGGAAGAGTTAGTTTTTATGTCATACATAAATTTGTTTATTTTCCCTAATTTTCTATTATTTCGAGCTAAAACAACTATTTTTCATAAAAATAGATAATAACCAATTTGGTGTAATTTATGACCAATAATTAAACTATATATTTTTAAGAGTCTATACGATTTTTTATGGAATTAATTGTGATTATATACTATTTATTATGTATTTTCCTAATATAAGCTTATATATTGACTTAATATGTAATATAGTAATTAATATTAGTAAGATACTTGTCAAATTCACATAAAATAAACACATTAAGGTATATTAAGGGTTACTGGATAAATTTGGAAAGTATGATTTCTAGGGTTTTAGTTTAGTATTAAAATTTAATCGGGTTAACTATGAAGTTACGATAACACTTAATCGAATCAGTAATATGAAAAGGGTATTTTATAATATTGATAAATTTTTTTTTCTTAAGATATATCAATAGTACTCAAAATAGAGATTTTAACGATATAAAGTTTATTGAAATCGGATAAGAAATGAGCAAAATAAGGTTGTAGACACTCGATTTTTGCGAATAGGAGTTATAATTTTTGTTTTTAAGGTCGTAATTTAGAAAATAATAAAAAAATTGAAAAATGATAAAAAAAGACAAAAAAATAGAAAATTGTTAGAAAAAAATAAAAACTAAAAAAGAAAAAATTCAAAAAAATTAATTTGATGGAATCTTGACTAAATAGTTCTCGAAAAAAAAAAAAACAAATCTGATACGATGACGTTAAATCTAATAAAATCAAGATTTGTAAGATTCGAATCTATTTTGGATTATTATCAATTTAGATTCAATTTGATTTGATTCGATTCAAAATGTTTGTTTTCAAGTTTTATAAATATAGGTTGCATGGTGCGAGCTAAAAAGAACAATTACATATTTGTTAAAAACACACTCGAACCTACTCGTTAGACCAATTTTATAGTTGTGCGTGAGATAGGACTGGGGATCCAATTTGTTCCCTTTTATCAGCTTTGCGTGCTTTACCTTGCAGGTACATAATAGTAGTTTTTAATTATTGTCTATAACTTGTTTTATTTATTTATTTTCATCTCACTTAGTATATACGCAGTTATTCTTAAAACATGTATTACTTTTTTTAATTTTTATCATGTCTTTAGTTGCTACTAATTAGTTATAGCATTAGTGTCTAGTGAAGATGTGTAAAGTCAAATTTTAGTTTTTTTTTTATTTATTCTTTTTTAGATTTCATATGTTCAAAATGACATTTTTATAAAATCTCATATTTTACAAAATCTCGTTCTTTACTTATTGTATTAATTTAGAATAATTGCATTGGGCATGTTAGGGTTTTCTAGATAAAAAAATCATTTTGATATTCATAAAATAAAAAAAAATCTTTAATTGAATTTTTTTTTACGGCGAGACATCTTTTCTAAAGTTTAGGCTTGTTTTCTATAGTTTAGATGTCTTTTCCATGGTTTGAGACATCTTTTCTATAATTTAGATTTTTTTTCTATGGTTTAAACATCTTTTTCATGGTTTAGACAATCTTTTCTATGGTTAGACATCTTTTCATAGTATAGGCTTCTTTTCTATAGTTTATATATCTTTTCCATTGTTTAGGTTTTCTTTTCTATGATTCAGACATCTTTTCTATCATTTAGATTCTTTTTTCTATGATTTAAATATCTTTTTCATAGTTTCTATGGTTTATACATTTTTTCTATGGTTTAGATATCTTTTCTATGATTAGGAATTTTTTTTCTTTTTTATGTTTTAAGCATCTTTTCATCATGTAGAACATGGCCTGTTTTATAAAAATTGCATTTTTAGGTTTTTAGGGTTTTTCTTGAAAGTAAAAAAATTATCACTTAGTTGTTTTTAAATAAAAACCTTAATTTGGGACATTTCAAAAATTAGGTTTTTAGGTTTTTTTTTTTCTTTTTTTTTTTATAATTAGGAATAAAAATTAGGCTTCTAAGGATTTTTCTTAATAAAAATGATATGGTTAATAAAAATGCAAATTCAACTAATTTTTTTTTTTTCATGAAAAGAACCAACACATTAAAGTTTTCGGAACTACGATCGTCTGATCCCGGCTAGCGGGTACGTAAACACTTTCGGGGCGATGATAAAATTTGTAGAAACTTAGGTTTTTTTTTTTCTTTTGATTTTTGTTTATTTATTTTAATATTATAACTAGAAGAATAATTTTCATTTCGGTAAATAGATAGTGGTACTCATTAAGGGTTTAATAGGTTAGCTCTCGAACTCAGAACCCTTCGGTTCTTCATTTAAAATTGAAATCAAAGACCGGTAGCCAAATCGAAATCAATCCACCCAATTGGTTATGGTTTCTTTTTTCTCTCCCGACTTCCATTGGGTGGTGACTCCAAAAATTATTTTTAATAAAAAACCGAAGTTTCTCAATTTCTTTAATCGATGATTAATATTAAATGGGTTAGGGTTTAATATTAATCAGAAATGGAGAAATTAATTTTAAATAAAAGAAACCAAAATATCAGGCTTGACAGTTTAGTAACTTTACTAGGGATTATAAGAGGGCTAGCTACTAGAAGTTACTGAAAATAAGATTATTTTTTTTAAAATAAAAAGATGAAATAATAAAAATAAAAAAAGAACTTATGTATGTTATTTTATGTATTTGTTTATTTTATTATCTTTTTTTTTACTAACATTTTTTTTTTTGCAGTTTATTTAAGGGGGTAATTTTGAGGGGTTTACTTTTATTCTACTTTTTTTGCATTATAAATGCATGGTAGATACGGTCAGAATCAGACCATTTTAGGACTTTAAGAGGAGAGCCATTGTGTAAGTTTCGGATGTTATAAGGCAACCACCTTCCGAGGCCGATTAGGTTACCTCACTTTAGTTTAGATGCAACCATAGAACCATTACTTTGAAAAACGTAGTGGTTGCGAAACTTGAGAACCTTTAGAACCCACCCTTTGCATCACATGAAAACATTTTTTAAAAAAAAAAAAATCACAAAAACCTATGATGTGGCGAACCTAAATGG